>PVIA01004975.1:0-125301 GCA_004024845.1 Tonatia bakeri
AAAAAAAAAAAAAAAAAAAGCTAAATGAAATTAAGTCAAGCTATCAATCAGTCATAGAGTTCAAAATAATGATTATAAGGATGCTCAAGAAACTCAGTGGTGAGAACTACAAGAAATTTTATGGGAGCTATAAGGAGCTTAGTGGGAACAACAACAGCATGGAATGGGACATAGAAACTATGAATAAGAACCATGAGGAAATGAAGAATACAATATCTGAAATGAAGAATACACTAAAAGGAATTAAAAGCAGGCTAGGTGAAGCAGAGGACTGAATCAGCTAGATAGAAACACACACACACAGTCAGAGCAACAAAATGAAAAAAAGACTGAAAAAGAATGAAGATAGTTTAAAGGAGCTTCAGATAACATGAAATGTGAAAACATTCACGTCATAGGAGAACCAAAAGGAGAAGAAAAGGAGCAATGGATAGAAAACCTGTTTGAAGAAATAATGACAGAAAAGCTCCTTAACTTGGTGAGGGAAAAAGTCACACAAGTTCAGCAAGCACAGAGGATCCCAGTCAAGATGAACTCAAAGAGGCCTACTCCAAGACACATCATAATTAAAATGGCAAAATTTAAAGACAGAGGGGCAATCTTAAAGGTAGCAACATAAAAACAGTAACATACAAGAAAGCTCTGATTAGATGATCTGCTGATCACCCAATGGAAACACTCCAAGCCAGAAAGAACTAGCATGAAATATCCAAGTAATGGCAAGTAAGGACCTGATGCAACCAAGACTACTCTATACAGCAAGGCTCTCATTTAAAATAGAGGTGAAATAAAGAGTTTCTCAGACAAAAGAAGGCTAAAAGAATATACCTCCACCCAGCCAACACTGCAAGATATGCTAAAGGGACTGTTTTAAGAAGATGAAACTGAGAGAGAGAGAGAAGAACATCATACAAATAGAAAAAATGGCAATGAACAAGTACCTATAAATAATAACCTTAAATATAAATGGATTAAATGCTCCAGTGAAAAGGTGTATGGTAGCTGAGTGGATTAAAAAAATAACCTGTGTATGGGCTGTCTATAAGAGATCCTCCTCAGAATGAAAGATTTACACAGGCTCAGTGAAGTGATAGAAAAAATATATTTCAAGCAAATAGACATCAGAAAAAAAAGCTGGAGTAACAATATTTATATCAGACAAAATAGACTTTAAGACAAAAACCATAATAAGAGACAAAAAAAGTCACTACATAATACTTAAGGGAGTGGTCCAACAAAAGGTATAACCATTGTAAATATATATGTAACCAACATAGGAGCACCTAAACACAAGGAAAGTCATGGAGGACTTTAGAAGTGGGTTGACAGCAACACAGTCATCATAGAGGATTTTAACACCCCACTGTCAACAATGGATACATCTTCCAATGAAGGAATCAACAAGGGTATTTGGAATTGAGTGACATTTTAGATTAAATGGATTTAATTGATATAGACAGAATCTTTCACCCCTAATAAGCAAAATGTACATCGTTTTTAAATGCACATGGATCGTTTGCAAAGATAGATCACATGGTGGGACACAAAAGCCTGAACAAATTCAAGAAAATTGAAATCATATCAAGTATCTTGGATCACAATGGCTTGAAACTAGAAACTAACCTCAAGAAAAAAACTCAAGAATGTTGAAATACATGGAGACTGAATAATATGTTATTAAACAATGAATGGGTCAACAATGAGATCAAGAAAGAAATAAAAAATATCTGGAAATAAATGAAAATGAACACATAGCAACCCAGAACCTCTGGGACACAGTGAAGGCAGTTCTGAGAGGGAAGTTCAGAGCAATAAATGCCTACCTAAAGAAGATAGAAAAATCTCAAATAAACAACCTAAACCTACATCTGTCAGAACTAGAGGAACAACAACAAACAAAGCCCAGAGCAAGTAGAAGGAAGGAAATAATCAAGATCAGAGCAGAGTTAAATGACATAGAGACTAAAAAGTAATCCAAAGAATCAATGAATCCAGGAGCTGCTTCTCTGAAAAGAAACACAAAATTGACAAACCTTTAATCAGACTCATTTAGAAAAAAAGAGAGAAGACCTACATAAATAAAATCAGAAATGAAAGACAAGTAACAATCAGTGTCCTAGAAACTAGAAATATATCCTAGAATCCTGAAACACCAATTCAAAAGAACTTATATACCTTTATGTTCATAGCAGTGCTATTTACAATAACTACATGTTGGAAACAGCTTAAGTGCTCATCAGTAGACGAGTGAATTAAAAAACTGTGGTACATTTATACAGTGAAATTCTACACAGCAGAAACAAAGAAGGAACTACTACCTTTTTGCAACAGTATTGATGGAACTGGAGACTGTTATGCCAAGTGAAATAAGCTGGTTGGTGAAAGACAGACAACATATAAGCTCACTTATAACTGGAATCTAATTAACAACATAAACTAAGAGAAAAATAGAACCAGAGACATGGAAATATGGAACGGAGTAGACTGACAGCTATAGGAAGGGAGAAGCGTGGGTGGGGGGGAGGTGGAAGGAAGGAGTAGGCACTAGTCAAAGAACATGTATGAATGACTGATGAAGATGGACAAAGGAGAGGGGACTGACTGTGGGTGAGAGAGATGGGCTTGGTGAAAGTGGTCAAAAGGGAAAAATTGGGGCAAGTGTAATAGAATAAATAATAACAATTAAAAAAAAGAATATGCCACTAACCACATTTGTGATTTTTAACAAATGATTCCTTTGCTGTTCTGATAGAGCCATTTCTTAACCTATCATATGAGGGAAGAGAAATACACCACCTACTACACCTGGAGCTTTTTAGATTTGTAATAATGAAGATACATATTGAAAATTTTCATTCTAATCATAAAAACAGGGAGGATGTGCAGTAGGACTAACTTCACATTTATAATTTGAAGCTGTTCAAATTTATGCATTTTAAGCATTATTAGATTTAATCATCCTGTACTTTCCAGCAAAAGCACATATTTTTTACTCCTTTTTATTTCAAAGAATAAACATCCTTAAGGTATTTGATCTTTACTATTGCTAATGATTTTGGTATTTACAGGCACTATATTTTAAATTTGTATTTTATGGAATTTTTCCATATAAAATTCATTAAAATAAAGCTATTAAGAAATACTTTCATATTTATAAGATTTGTAAAAAAACTATTACAATGCTAAAGTAATTGGAATAAGTTTTTTGACAATCCTTCATATTCAGAAAACTATTAAGCAGTAAAGATTATTTCTAGGTATTCTTTTTCTTTGTAGCAAAGAATTGTAGAACTTATCTCAGAGGTCATATTCTCCTGAAGTTTAGGCTTCAATTTTAATTGTCGAATTTTTTCAAGATTTGAATGACTGACTCCATTACGAGGGGGACCTCCCAAAAATGGAATTATCTTCTGGAAGGTGGGCTCCTTGTAATACAGGCTTTTCCTGCGAGGTGAGTATTCTGTATCAGTATAGCAGCTGGCATTGTTGTGAGAGGCTGTGTTTGGCTTCAGTGAATTTTTATTGGAGACACGTAATGTGTTTGCCCATTTCGTGACAGGTGATTTATGAGCTCACCTTCCCACACTGTGCTGAGTGTTCAGGAGTTTTTGACCCAAAACAGCCTGACCCCTATGTCCCACCCTCCCCATTCACTAGATCTCACCCCTAGCGACTTTTTCTGTTTGTTTTCCTGGATGAAAAAATTCCTCAAAGGATGTTTTGCCAATGTGGAAGAGGTGAGACAAAAAACAGAAGAAATACTAAAAGGCATCAAAAATCAATGAGTTAAAATACTGTTTTGAGCAGTGAAAAAAAGGTTTTGATAGGTGCATTGTGTCAAATGGAGAGGTATTTAAAAGTGACTGAAGTTTACATTTAAGAATAAATACACAATTTTTATAAATAAAGTCTGTTTTGGGGGGGTCCCCCTCGTATAATTAGTTTGATAAATTACTGTTATTCAAGTTGTGTCCTTTTAAATTCTTTCAAATATCGTGTTACCTATTATAGAATTACAACAGGGAGAGAAAAACTGTACTAGATATTGATGCAACCTGTAAACTGCTTTTCAACTGTATTAAAATAATTAACAGTTGAGGTCTGCTGAAAACATTATAGAGCTTTAACTCATGAATATATACCTATAAAATGGTCACGTTCAAATAAATAACAATTTAGATTTTTGGTGTTTTAGAGAGTTTTAAAGGCATCTAATAATTGTATGATTTCCCTTTGGCGGCTCAGAGCATGTTCTCCAAGGTCACTCTCTGTGGTCAAAGCTCTGAGAGGTCTAAGATCCCCTCAATCCTCCTTGACCTTTTCAGTGCTGTTCTATTAAAGAATTCGCAGGATACTTCTCGCGTTCTTTTCTCTTTTATACCCTAATTCCTGATTTCAGTTGTTAGTGGGAGTCTCATCACCCCCCCCCCAAGTCGTGTTTTGTTTATTCTGGGCGTTAAATTCTGTCTAAATATGTTTGCATTACATTTACAACGTGTTCTTTGGATCTTTGGATCCTATCACCTGGTTACGCAACTGTGTGTATCAGTCAGCTCCCGATTTTTCTATCTGCTGGAGCAACCTGTGAGACTGACTGGTATCCCTAGCTGTGCACTTGTGGCTGCACAAGACTATTATTGATTAATATGTCTATTCAGTTGCAGGCTGCTGAACCCATTTCCAGGAGTTGTAGACTGGGTCCATGCCATTTGAGTATGCTTGCAAGAGAGGGGGAGGTGGAGGGTGGTCTGTTCCAGGACCAGTCTTCCCAGCCTCACCACCAAGATCACTCCTGTCCGAGTGTCCTAAGAATTCTTTCAGAATTTTCAGTATGAATGAATTTAGCCTTTTAGGGCTTCAAAAATTTTGTGCGATTTGTCTTTTAAGCAACTCAATTCCATTTTAGTGCATAATTTGTATTACCAACTCATTGACAACTTACTGACTTACCAAGTTATGTGTGACATCTCCTCTAATTTTGCACCTTCACTATTTTCTTCTTTATTAAACTGTTGTCTGGTCCTTGCAAATTGCCTCCAAATATTTTTAAATCGAGCTTATTGTCATCAAGCATAATCTCAAGTGAGTCAACGCTGGACAAATCTACATTGAACACAAAAGGCTGCAGCTGGGAATGAGCACTCACCAACACAAAATACATGCCTCTCATTCTTTTACTTAACCCCTCGTTTTCTCCACAGGATCTGAATCAGGTGAGAAGTCAATTAGGTGGGTCGTGTGCAGATACAATCAGCCCCGCTTGCTAGCCCCGAGCAGCGTGGAAAATGCACCACACCTGAACGTACGTCGACTTAGTTCCTTCCTCTCTTCTGGTTCCGGTATTGCAGGCTTCTGCACAGGTACCTCCAGAACCGCGGGCGCGGCCACGTTGAGCTCTCCGCCTCCTAGGCGCCGCCGCAGTGCTCAGAGCAGGGCTGGTGCGCGGCGCCCGCGCACGAGAAGGGCGCGCTCCCGAGCTGGCGCAATTTCGCTGGGCGGTGCCCACCCCGCATCCCTGTCCTCCTGGTTCCCACCTAACGCCGACTGCAGCCCCGGCCCTGCCATGGGGAATGTTCCATCCGCAGTGAAGCACTGTCTCAGCTACCAGCAGCTTCTCCGGGAGCATCTTTGGATCGCGGATTCAGTGGCTGGGGTGCTCGACCCCTCACAGGTACCAACTCGAGGCCCAGAGTGTCCCCATCCTCTTGCACACTGCCACCGGCCTTTGCCCCTATAATGTCACTTCTGCACTTCAAGGCCCTTCCTGCAGCAGTCTGTCCTGTTACGCGTGACCCCTTAGAAGAATTCCCATCAACTCTGAACATGTAGACCTGCCCTACAGATCCGACTCAGTAAAATCCTTACCTGTGGCCATTTGCTGGTCCCTAAAGGAGACTGTTCCTTCTGTTTCTCTGTTGGAAGGAATGAATTATATAATATCATTTGTAGCTGTAGGCGGTCAGCCAAGGATAGTGCCCTTATTTCAGTTCCCTTCTTGTATTGTGTAACAAAGAGGACAAATTTGCCAGAATGTGAGGCAGAAAAAGGAAAGAAGCCAACATAGAAGGTTAGGAAAACATGGTAGGATGAAATTATCCATCATACCATTAATTATTCCTAATGTAGTTATGCTTCAACACACTTGAATAAGCTTGGAAAAAATGGAAAAAAACAGCAATTTCAGACCAAAATTAACCCCATGTGATTCCTGAAAGCCCATTTTTAGACAAAGGCAGCCTAATAGTATGCACATACATGTGATTTAATGCATTCTCAACCAGAGATAGCAGGTAAATTATACATATATAACATACTTACATATAATATATTTATTTATTATGTATATTAACTTTTCCCTTAAAACTTAAAATTTCTCAAATTAATAACAGTGATAATTATTATGTGAATGTTAAACCATGGTGAAAGGGAGAGACACTGGGAGGTTAGCTAGCATTTCTTTTGAATTTTGCCGGATGCAGAAAAAGTTGATTCCTGATTTATCATGTAAACAAAGTAGTAACTTGTATTATAATATTTTAATAGGTAAACACAATTTTACTGTTTCTTTAAACCAATATTCTAGTGTTAGTTATCAGTTTTCCTATCATTTTACATTTTGAGTGTTCTCAGTTCAGTATGTGAAATTGTAATTCACAAACAGGAAGTTAGCATTTGTCATTTGTGGATCCTCTGAAAGATACTTTGCTCTTCATTCTCTTAAAAGATGGCCTTGATTATGACTCAAAGCTCTTGTTGACAATGCAAGAGGAGAGTTGCTCTTCATCTTCTCATCTGTTCACAAGTCTTTGTATTTCATTTTCCTACATTTTAATTTGATTTTTTATAACTTTCCTCTTAACTTTAATGTTTATTCTGTTACATAATCAGTTCAGAATTCTCAGCTTTCGTTCCCTGAGACTTTATATGACTTTTGTTGCTGGGTTAACATTATACTTCTTTGTCCCCTGCCATGGTCTGATTTTGTGAGCTTTGGGGACAATAAATTGAAGCCAGGCTGTTACGTGAGGTTGTCTGCTTTGCCCTGTTTGTGGAAGCTACGATAATTGAAAATGACTGTGATGACTGACTGATCAAGGAATGTCAGAAATAGGATTTTGATATTCACTAGCCTAATGAAGGTTTTTTGTTCCTTTTTGAGAATAACAACATCTTCTCTAAAATTGCTTTTTTATCCCCCAACTGCTTTGCCTGGGAAACTCCTATTCATTCTTCAAACACAGCTTAAATATCACTTTTTTTGACCAGTTCTCTTCTACTTACAGAGTTAATGCCCCATTTATGGACTTTTATGGCATTTTATACATAATTCCCTTTTAGTTCCAACCTTACTGAATTGTAACTTTTTATGTCTTACTCGATTTGAACTCAGGACAGCATTGACACCTGATGCTTGACTCTGTAACTTATTACGTTCCTTGGCTTCTGCTTAACAACACCCTTAGTGTTTTAAGCCCTGCCTCTCCAGTTCCTCAGTCTGGAACCAGAATGGCTCAGTGACCGATATCTGGCTAAATGTTCAGGTTCTTTATGACTTCTTATCCACACTCACTGTTTCAGTTACTATTTGTATATCACTGTCTTCCAGATTTATATTCCCATCTCTCACTTAAGTTCCAGTCCAGATGTTTAGCTACTCACTTGACATTGTCACTTGGATATCTCCAAAGCGATTCCAACTGAACATTTCCAAAATTGAATTCACGTTCTTCTCCTTAGAATGCCAGACCTTCTCTAGTATTTTCTATCACGGGGAACACCATCACAGTTCATTCAGTCCTGCCAGCCACAAACCAGGAGCTCCTTATTTTCATTTCCCCACATCCAAAGTGTCACTAAGTCCTGCTATTTTAGCTCTTGAATTTCTCTCAAAGACATGTTTTTCCAACTTTACTGCTACAGTTGGATTAAAAATGGCATTTTCTCTCATGGACTCCTAGACTATTGCAATCCTTCTCCAACCCACTATCTCTATAGCTAGGTAGATGTTTTCTGTTTCACATAGAATCATGCTCTTCCCTTTTTTCACAACCTTCTATAAGTCGCCTAGCATTTAGGAATGAACACCAACACTCAGTGTGTTCTCCGAAACTTCAGATGCTCTTTGTATTGCATCGCTCTGCAACATCATCTTAAGCTACACTCTTGTTCTTGCCACAGTGGCCTTCTTTGAGTTCCCTAGTGATGTTTCCTTTGGTAACTTGGTCCTCACTTGTTTTCCCCTCTGCTGGCAACATTCTTTCCAGCTAATTAACTTCTATTCATCCTTTAGATTTCAATTCAAATGTTCTTTCTCATGAAATCTTTCTGATTCTCAAGGCAAGTAGTCTTGTTATCATATATTGCACAGTGCACTAATCTTTGTGTATAATATAGATTATATATTTTTTGCGATTATTTGTTGTTTAACTTCCTACCAGACTCTAAGCATTATATAAGTAAGGACAAAATTCACCACAGGATACTCAGCATCTAACAGAATGTCTAGTTAGTTTTTGATGGCCAATAAATACTTGTTAAATGAACAAATGAATGAATGTTTACCCTTCTAGCCCATAAGCATCACGTATTTATGGGAACCATGAAATTCTTAGCAGTCTTCAGGGTTCAAGACAATGATTGGTGTTTTATAATACAATAGTAAATATTTGTTAAATGAATGCCAAGGTGATAGAATGAATACATGGTCAATAAAGTTTGGTCTTAGTGATGGATGATAAGTTTATTACTGTTTGTATCTTATCTTCTCATTTGATGGAACCTAGTCATGGTTTAATGAGGAGAAGAGCTGAAGATGGATTCCGGAGGCTGTGAAATGACAGCACAGTGCTTAATCGATTGCTAAGTGTAAATCTGCAGAGAAAATCCTGAACAGAACTCCTGTGCTCTGAAATTATTTGTTTGCATTATCCCTCTTCCCCCTCGCCTCTGTTACTGTCAGTTTGTTCTTTATTTCTGTCTCTGGTTATATTTTGCTTGTTTGTTTGTTTTGTTGTTTAGGTTCCTGTTAAAGGTGAGATTATATGGTATTTGTCTTTTACTGCCTGGCTTATTTCACTTAGCATAATGCTCTCCAGTTCCATCCATGCTGTTGCAAAGGGTAGGAGCTCCTTCTTTCTTTCTGCTGTGTAGTATTCTGTCATGTAAATGTACCATAGTTTTTTGATCCACTCATTTACTGATGGGCACTTAGGTTGCTTCTTACACTTGGCTGTTGTAAATTGTGCTGCTATGAACATTGGGGTGCATAGGTTCTTTTGGATGGGTGTTTCAGGGTTCTTAGGATGTAATCCCAGCAGTGGAATTGCCTGGTCAAAATAGGCAGTTCCATTTTTAGTTTTCTGAGGAAATTCCATACTGTTTTCCACAATGGCTGCACCAGTCTACATTCCCACCAACTATGCATTAGGGTTCCCTTTTCTCCACAATGACAAGACCAAAGTGGGTAGATTCGAGGGTGGGAGGTGGGGGTGGCTGGGGTGGGGTGAAAATGGAAACAACTGTACTTGAACAATAATAAAACAAACAAAAACCCAAAGAACAAAAACTAAAATAATTTGGTTGCAGTTAGGACAGACAGACTGCATTTTGAAAGACTCATATGCTTTTTATTATTTGTTTTCCCTCTGCAGTAGTTTGTTATTATATACTGTTTTTACTGCAATTTTAGTTGCTATATCAACACACAGCCTTGACTTATGAACATATTATTTAAATTAGTGCTCTTACAGCTATTAAAATGCAAACATAAATAACTCCATTTTCTGCCTTCTGCTTTGCATATTGTTGTGTATACTACTTCTCTACATGGTGTATTTGTTACATATATATATCTGTACACAGCCAACATACATTTATATTTATGCACATATTTTTTTTCCTTTGCTCTTTACCATTCTTCATTTCCATTCTTTGATCTGAAGTAACTTCCTTCAGATAGAGGTATTTGCTTTATATTTTCATTAGTAAAAAAATCAGCTAAGTCATTTTAATTTGCTTTGAAATTACATTTATTTTGATACACACATATATACTTATATGTATATGAATATAATGTGCATAAGTATGAGGTTCAACCAGAAAGTATCCAGCCATGTACTATGAAAAATAGAGACATTTATTGAAGATACAAGAAACACTGTACATAGGCCCTGGACAGTGCTTCTGTCTAAAAATAAATAAATAAAATCTTAAAAAGGGAGAGAGAAACATTATACATAGGATATCTTCAAAGTAGGTACCTTGGGACCTCACACAGTTCTCCCAGTCACCATCTCTACCTGGTTCTGTTTTCCTGAATCTCATTGATGATCTGAAATCTCTTCCTTTTCAAAGGTGATTTTAGTTTTAGGAAAAGCCAGAAGTTTCAGGGCACCATCTGGTCTGTACAGGAGCTGAGTCACCTGGGTGATTTGATATGTTGCCCAAAATTCCTGTATGAGACACGATGTATGAGTGAGCGCATTGTTGTGATAAGCCTCCAATCATCAGTTGCCCGTAGCTACAGCCTTCTGAATCATCCAAATAGTTTCTGCAGAGGAATGTTAAAGCTTAGTGCAACATTCCATGCAGATTCATTTCTCTACTCTCTCAGTCATTTTGAATGCCACGGTCACAAAGTACACATGCTTACTTAAGGGTGCTCAGTGAGCACTGCCCCCACTGACTAGTACAGTGAATTGATTGCTCTTCCATGTGCATTCCAGTCCACTCTCCTTGGCTGCCAGGTTACATCGATGTCACACAAAGTGTTCTGGTTATGTTAACAATGGCTGAACTTTTTCTGGACAGACCTTCATATAAATGAATATTGACTATGAGTATATACTCCCTATAAAAAACTAAAATAACATGACAGCAGTAAAAAATGAAGATTTCTCAACAAATGCAATGAAAGCCAGAGACAGTGAAATCAGCTATTAGTCTTATTTTTGGTTCTTTGATAATAATGTATCATTTATTCTATTTTCATTGTCTTTGATATTCAATATTGTGACTATGATGTGTCTAGATTTATCTGTTTGTTTATTTGTTTATTGTATCTACTAATGGTTCATAGCACTTCTTGGATCTATGTCTGAATAACGTTGGCTTTCATATATTTTGGAAATTTGTCAGTCATTTCTCTTCAAGTATTGCTTCTGCTTTTTGTATGACTCTCCCTTTAGGCCCATATTTTGAAAAATTTCAGAATTTTCCCTGAGCCCAATTTACTTCTTATACCCATTGTTTGATTTTTCATTCTTTCTTTTCTTTCTGTGTTCAGTCTGAATATTCTTTTCTCACCTATATTCCATTTTACTAATTCCTTCTTCAGCTTTTTCTAAGTTGCTGTTAATTTAATTTATTGAATTCTTAATTTTAGTTATAATTTTGAATTAAAATATTTCTACATGATTTTTAAAACCATAACATTCCATGTCATCATAAATACTTAAATATTTATCTGAGTTATTGCAAGTTTCATGTCTGATAACTAACACCCATATTCAGATCTTCTGTGGGTCTATTTCATGAATCTGTCATCTTGGAATGCCTACTCAATTTTGAGTTTATTATGACAACTGATATGAAAAAATTACAGACAAAATTTAGGCAATGAGAGATACTGTCTTTCTCCAGAAAGGATTATCTACACCACTCTCTCTCCAACCCCTGCTATTTTACTCATTCCTCGCTCCCTGACTCTGGAAATTACCATCTATTCTCTGTATTCATGAATTAGCTTTTTTAAGATTTCACATATAAGTATGATCATACAGTTTTTATCTTTCTGTGTTTGACTTATTTCACTAGCATAATACCCTAAGGTCCATCTATCTTGTCACAAATGACAGAAAAGTTCTTTTTATGGCTGAATAATGTTTAATTTTGTGTGTGTACATGCCACAATTATCTGTTGATATACACTTAGGTGGTTTTCATGTCTTAGCTTGTAAATAATGCTGCAGTGAGCATGGGGTGTAGGTATCTTTTCGAGGTAGTGATTTCATTTTCTTTGCATAAATATCTAGAAGTGGAATTGCTGGGCCAAATTGTAGTTCTATTTTTAATTTTTTGATGATCCTCCATACTGGTTTTCATAGTGGCTGCACTAATTTATATTCCCACAGTATGCAAATGTTCTCTTTTCTCCACATCCTCACCAACATGTTATTTCTTAAGTTTTTGATCATAGCTGTTCCAATAGGTGTGAGGTACAGAAAATAGTTACCTTTTGCTTCTAGCAGGCAGTAATGTACAGATAGCTTACATTAAACCAGTCAGATGCTTATCTGGTTTGAGACTGAATCTGCTTCATTCCCAAGGGCTTGCCTTATTTTCCTCCCCTTTTTATTTCGTAGCTCTTCAGGGGTTCTAACTATAAGGCCTAGGATATTTAGCAGTGTGTATGTTCCTCATGGGGACCTGAACTCAAAATATTTCCTCCTTAACCACTAAGGCTCCTGGAAGCTCTGATGATCTTCCCAGCTGCAACAGAATGGCAAATATCTCAAGAGGAAAGTTGTGCTGAATGTTGGTATTAGCACTTTACGTTTTCCTTCTGCGTGGTATATTGGCCACTGAAGTACTCACTGCCTTGGCAGCACTAAGGCTATCAAACAACTGTTTTCCATTAATATATTGTACAGATTTTCTGGTTTTTCTCAATAAGTTGTTTGCTCCAAATAAGCTAGTTGAAAGATTAACAATATAACTGGGAAAATGTAGAAAATACTAATTGTGAAATATAATTTCAATTATAAAAATATATTTACCGTAATACAAAAATTTTGAAGTGGGTAAAGCACAATGAAAACTGTTTAGAGTAACTACTTATTTATTTTTCATTTATTTTTGCACCTCTGTTGAATTATAACATTGTATAACTTTAAGGTTCATAAATTTGATACACTTTCAAAATGATTAGCACTGTAGCTCTAGTTAATACTTGCATCACTTCACATAATTATCATTTTTTGTGGCAAGAACATATAAGATGTACACTCACAGTAACTTTCAAGTATCTGATACAATTTTATTGACTATACTAATTACTCTATACATTAGATTCCTACAACTTACTCATCTTATAGCTGGAAGTTTGTGTAGAATAAAAATTCAAAGTTCAAAAATAAAAAGATGAAAAGATTGGCTGCTCCATAAAAAGTAATATCTTATGAAAAACAGACTATTCCAGTGGTCTCCACTATAAATATAAACTATGAGATATAGAGAAGATATTTAAAAATAATATGAAAAGTAATATTGTGCCCAACTTCAGTATCTGACTTTAGAGAGGCAATATGCTAATTACTCCTTCTTTACGTGTGGCATAATCTAGCACATTTGTTGAATTAATGAATCAGTGGATGATTATATTTCCCTTAGAATATATTATCTCTACTGGTATTAGTTTACCTCATATCTTTCCATTTATGGGCCTGAATTTGGTAAACATACTCTTCTTCTTAACCTTTTCTTTTTTAATCTTATCTTTTACTTCATTTTGTCCTGGTTCATTCATTCATAATCAGTCTCATTCACTCACTAATGAGCTTTTTAAGAAGCATACATGTTTTATTAATTTACTCAAAAAGCATTTTGTGTGTTTGCTGATCCTCTCGTCCAAATGCATGGTTTATATCTGTCTGTGCATGTGTGTGATGTGCAGTTGATTTGTATATTTGAAAAAAATTGTTTCTATTTTTCTGAGTTCTGAATTAGTGTTTTAATTTTCTTTATTTGAATATATAGTTCGTGTAATTTTAGTCTTTTAAAAAGTAAGGGCCTTAAGATAATACATGTCCATTTTTTTATTATTTTGCTTTAAATATGTCTCTATAAGCTACTCTGATTGTCTCAATCCTTAACTAGGTGGATTTAACTTTAATTATGTGTGATGTGACTATTGATATGTTTATCCCATTTTCTGTCATATTTATCAGCCTCACCACTTCATGTTTATCTTTGAGGCTGTTTATACATTTTACTATTTTTATTTTGTACTTAAATCAATAGTATTGTTTGAAGCAAAAGACTTATTTCACAGAATGAACTTTTTCATCTTGTGAAAAGTCTGTTTCATGATCATTACCCCAGTGTTTCTCAAATAGCATGTTACCAGGTACATTGCCATTCCCAAGACCCTCTTTGTTGATATAACATAACTGACTGATGAAGCAAAGGTAGAGAATTCCAAAGACTTATAGTGCAGGTGAAGCCAAAGCTTTCAGCCACAGGCACAGCAGAGTTAGAAAGTCGAAAATGTAGGCACATGTGGTCAGAGGCTTAATAAGTGAGCAGTCACAAGCAATAATAAGCCTTTTGTATGGCCATGCAAATTAATGACAGCTGAAATAAAATAAAATTCCAGTGAATTTAACTGGAAGTCAAGTATTGAAGGGAAGGTTCACCAGGACATTGAATATTCTGCAGAATAGTGTCAAAATTTGGGGTGAAGGGAATGATGGTGAACAGTTTTAATGGCCTTGGTATATAAGGGATACAAGTCCTTAAACGGGAGTAAAGGGAGGTAAGTGATGCCAAATCCCATGGATCTCAAAGGTCGGGGAGTTTTTATGCAAGTAAAAAGGAGTGACAGTCTTCAAGATGTAATGGAATCCAAAAATGCCATCCATGCTAAGGTGTAGGAGACTAAGCACTCTCTATGTGAGAGGGTTACAAGTCAGCCGATTAGGCAGAGAGGGTGAGAACTAAGTAGGTTGAAAATATGATGGAGCTTGTTATTATAGAGCTGCATTTCCAGCTGGAAAAATAAAGAGACTGGAGTCTTAGCATATCGAAAAATGCAGAGAACTATGTGGCATTCCACAGCAGTGAGTGGTTGTTGGGAATAATATTTTGGAAAGGACTGAAGAGAACAGAACTGTGAACTGAGGTGGGTTACCAGGTGAATGATCCTCTACAACTAGTGATGGATGTGGGTCTTAGCATGAGCCAAATCCTGGATGTATTGCATTCCAAGAGCATAGAGACTCTAGATCTTGGAGTCACCTTGAATTTGAATGGATTATATGTGCTTTTGAGAAAAAATTTTTTGTTAAGGCTGTTCACATGTCGATGTCCAAAGGGAAATGACTGGCTCCTGAATGCTGAAACCAGGGGCAGAAACTCTGAGGGCTGTGGCTTTGTCTCTGTGCCATTGGAAAGTATACTCTCTGGTGTTTTATAAGGAATGCAGTCTTTATCTATATTACCCATATTTTGTTTTTTAATCAGTTTAAATATCTTGTTTGTATGTGTTCTCTATTCAGTATGTGCAAGGCACTACCTGACTGCTTACTATGCAATAACTCATTTGATCCTCACAGCTAGCCATGTTTTAGGTTTAATTACTCAGATGCAGAAAGTTCAAATAACTTGTTTGGGGTCAGCAAATAAGGAAGAGCAGAGCTGGGAATTGAATTGTCAGTTCTAGTTTCAGAGTCGCCAGTTTTCTCCACTGTACCAGGGCTTCCTAAACTTTCCTCAGGGTTAGAATCACCTGAGGTGTTTATGAAATGCACTGGGCATTCTGATTTGGTAGCTTTGAGTTGGAGCCCAGCTATCATTGTTTTTACTTCACATAAGTTTAGAAAACACTTCACTGGGACTGTGCCACCCTCCTTTCCCTGTATCTGCTGTCAAAGGAGCTGCTGTCATATCAGGTTTCCTCTAAACTGTCTTTCCAGAGCTCCTGGCTGCTGCCCATGAAAGGCTCCTATGAGTTTCAACTTCCCTCTTGCCTCTTTGAGGTTGAGACTAGAGTTCTGCCTGGAATAGAATTGCATTGGATACAAAAGGAAAAACAACTTGGTTTCCAGTAAATTTCCTGTTCCCTCCAATCTCCAATACTTTCTGTCCTTGGATTTCAGTTGGCTCCTGTATTCCTTGCTTTCTCTTACTCCAGCTGGCTCTCACATCCTTCCCTCCCCCGACCCCATGTTCTTGTTTTTTTCATTAGCTCTGAACCCCTCCAAGTCTTCTGGCTTTCTTTATGCTTATTCACTCTGTGCTGTAACTTTCCCTGACCCTTTCTTCTCTTCTATTCCTTTCCAAGTTTAGCTTTTATTTTTGTTTCTTTTTTATTTTTCCTACTCAAATAAGGGGCTAACCTGTGCAGACCCATAACTTGATTGGTCACTCTCATGTAACAGATAGCATTATAAGAGATACAGCAAAATTGTATATTTGGATATTGTTTAAAAAATCTGATTTGGAGGTGGTGGCCCAGCTTGTTTGTAGCCCTACTACTAAAAGCAACATAGAGTCCTAGTTTTCTCCTGCAGGTCTCTGTATTGTTAGAGTAGGAGGTGCAAATTGGCTACTATACCAGTGAGTCAAATTAACCTAGTCTCTGGAAATAGGTTTGTTTGGTTGAGACTACACTTAAAAATGAAGTACATACAAATGCCTTAAACAGGACTTTCACTCTTTACTCATGCATGTAGCTGCCTTGGGCATCCAGATTATCTTTCTGGGCCTACAGATTTGTTGTTTTGTTGTCCTCTGGAGACAGTGACATGGGATGTCACTGCAGTGAGATCATCTAGAACATTTTTGAACATTGGCCTATTTTTAACAGTAGAGTGCCTAGTCATACTCACTCAGCAGGCAGGGAGTTGTCTTTAGGTTACCAGAAGTTTCCCATCTTCCCCTTTGGACAGTTTCCCTTTTATGAGTGATGAGAATACATTCCTAAGTGAACACTCAGGTGTTTTTGAAATTCTTCTCTTGGATCTAATCATCTTGATTAGCCACTTTTTAAAAAACAGAACATAGTATTGATTGGCAGAACTTGTTTCCAAAACATTCATTCTAAAACCAGACTTTATGTCAAGAGAATTTTATATAAACATGATTTAAAACATTCAGGTTCATCAATGCTTATATTCTGAAACTTTTTCATTTAATTTATATGAAAACCAAGTAAAAACAAGAATGGAAAAGTTCTCTAAAAAATTTAAAAAACAAAAACAGACAAAAAAAGACAAAAGCTTTTGCTTCTAGGTAGTGATAAAGGGACCAGAACTGTGAGTTCCAAATGCAGTGCAGATAGGAGGAGCCGATATTGCCTTCCCTGGTCTAGAGGGGAGAAGAGCTGGGTGCTCTGGCTGTCTTGGTGCTCGCAGGGTGGTGAGGGCGGTGGTGTGGAGAGGGGGGCCCTGTGTTATGAGAGATAGGACCACCAGGGCTTTCTGTCCCTAGGGCACTGTCTAGGACACATTTCCATTCTTCACTGCTCTATTTCTCTGAAAGCTCATTTCTTCATTTCTTATTTGTATCAGTTTGTTTTTTGCAGTCCTTTCTTGCAATTCAATTAAAAATCACAGGCTTGTAAAATTGATCTAATTCATTGTGCAGAGGGAGTAAGTGATGATGATAATAGTCTTTGTGTTGGAGGTTCATTTGAGGTCAAGTGGAATTTGGATAGATACAAGACATTCCTTGTCAGAATATGATGACTAAAGATTTATGGGCAGAATTAATATAGTGAAATCCTGGAGAATTTTTTATTTAGTTATAGATATATATATGTATGAATGTATATGTATCAATATACATTTATCTATACACACATACATATATCATAACTAATCTCTTCTGGCTTATAGAAAAACATAATTTAAAGGCCTCTAATCTTAAAAATTACCTTTTTTATATTTGATTTGAAGATGGATGCTAACTCTTTGCAAGTAGTGAAACTTTTCTTACAAGTGTTTTTCTTACGTTCTTCATCTCTGCCCCACCAACCCCAATTCTTTTATAGTGTTTAGTGGACCCATTTTTGTTTTCTGCATTAAAGCAGAGTTCCACCCCAAGTAGATTAAAATATTTCTTTTTTAAAAGATTTTTTAAATTAATTAATTAATTTATTTAGTTATTTTCAGAGATAGGGGAAGGGAGGAAGGAAGGGAGAGAAACATCAATGTGTGCTTGCTTCTTATGCACCCCCCCAGTGGGGACCTGGCATGCAACCCCGGCATATGCCCTGACTGGGAATTGACCCAGTGACCCTTTGGTTTGCAGGCTGGCGTTCAATCCACTGAGCCATACCAGCCAGGGCAGATTGAAATATTTCTTTATTATATATATAATATGTGCAGAGTTAGACTGAGGTCTTTTCAAGAGGTGAAACCATTTTTATCTACCTTTCTGGTATGCAGAAAACAAATAATTAATGCTCTTCAAATATTTGTAGAACTAAATAGTTTGTATAGGTTAAATATAGCAAATATACATAATATAAAACCTCAGGTGCCTTTGCCCAAAATAATTGATTTTGGGTTGGCAAAAATATGTATTTAACTTATCTGAGATGTTTTTGTGAACTAGAATTAGTAGTTTTATCTGTTGTGTATTATTTTTCATATTGAACTATAATATATATTTTTAAATCCAGGTGCTAATTTGGAAATCTGCAAACCTCATTTTTTCTTGGCTATCATTGTTAAAGGACAGAGAAAGTAGAATCTAGCTTTTTATTCACTTTTCATAAGTGTGTTCTTACTGATTTAATTCACACAGAGTACAATATGCATCGTCTCATGACTGCATTTTATAGGAGTAGTAGAAAAAATGAGGGACATAATGATACCCTCAGGGTGAAGCTGCTTCTCTGCTGCAGTGTCTGAACTGTGGCTCCTGGTGTTGAATTCAGTGTTTGGGTTGCATGCCCCACTGATAGTGAGTGCCTCAAATGTCGCCTGTGTGTGTCACTTTCCAAGTCACGCTTCCTTACATTTGTGAAGTAGGAAAATGCAGGTGGCAGGAAACTTCTACTGCATAAAAATACCTTTAACACAAGTTTCACTCTAGGAAATCAGCATTTAAAAAGTCTTTTTGGTGAACTTTATTAAGATCCAGCGGAGTCTAGGAAGCTTGGCAAACAAGGAGGCAGGAAACCCCAAAGAGAACATGTCTGTCAGACGTCTTTCCTTGTGGGGTTTCCTTCCAAATGTTTTTGGATCTTGAAGGAAGTGGAGTGGCTTTCTGCCACCATGCTCATACATCTGTAACCCACTGGGTGTACAGAGTCTGGCATTCACTTTTTAAATTCTTTCCTCAATCTGTATTTGTTTCACTGTGAAATAGAAGCCAATCATTGGTTAATGTTGAAGTCAAACTATGAATCTTATGTTAGTTAGACACTATTTCTACTTTTTGAGAATTTTGATTTAAGGGCTGAGAATTCTCTGATTTTTTAAAATATTGTGGCACAGCTAAAACCTTGCATTTTAAGAAATCTGTGGACCTGGGCAAACATCAAAGCTGAGGGCAATGTGGAGCTCTGTTTGCTTAGGTTTTAGGCCTGTACTTAAGAGACATTTTGCAAGACCTGTGGAGAAACAGATGTACTTATTCAGACTTCCACTCCCGAATGTCTGATATCACTTAGTCCCCATTCCCTCATGATAACATTTTAATATTTAATTTAATATAATTCTGCTGAATGTCTGCTCTAGAAAATATTGAAAGGAAAACTTGAGTTAAAGGAGGTGAAACGTGAGCCTTCATAAATATTCATCTCTAGAGAGCTAGATTGCTTAACTCTCTTTGCTGTTTGAAGAATGTGTACAGATGTTGACCTTTTGATGGGAAAGACAGTGATAACTTCTTAACTAAAATGTCAATCATTGTCTTAATCAAAAAGTATTATTAAGAGGCATTAGTATTATTTTGACATACCTGCTGTAGATGTGCAACTGACAAATGCAAGAATATATGTGATACAAAATGCGACATTAATTGTTAATAGAGTATTATTAACCAGAGTTACAGAAATATAGTCATGGTAATGCAACCACTCTTTGTCAGATAGCAAATTTATTCGAGTGGCTTTGTGAAACATTTTATATAACTATTGAACTCTTATACTGCAGCATAGAAGCTCCTATTATTCTCATTTTTAATATGAGAGAAGGAGGCTCAGAGAGTTAATAAAGCTCTCTCCAGGACACATACCAGGTAGAGGCATTGGACTGAACCTATTCCAGGTTCCAAAGCCTATATTTCTCTCCTAATCATATCAATCTCTTTACCTGTAGAAACTTCAATTATAAGAACATTATTTTGTTCTTATTTCATATAACTTTAAAAAATTTAACATGTTAGTAAAGTTCTAGATTAATCTATCACTTTAAGGAAGCAAACAGCAGTTGATTACAAATGGCTTAGGATGTTATAACTCAATTTCCTTCATTAGTCCACTTAGAGACCCATCATTTAAAATCTAAGGTGAATGAAGCTGAATGAATCACTCTTATTTCTTATTTCAGAGACAGGTTATTCATACTCTTTAAAATGATTCTACAGTAACCGTACATAACCTTTTCCTGTCACTTTATACTGACTAGCAGCCTTTTTTTTTTTTTTTTGAGCTACTTACTGAAATCCTAATGTTGTATAGTATATTTCTGAGACATACATCCTTAGATTTAAGTAAGTAGTTCATACTCAGGGCAAGTAAAGTTGACTGAAAGTCTTAACCAAAAGGTCAGATTTGTATTGAAGATTCCTAGATAACTTCTGTTGGAGAAATCGATTTACTGTACTTCAGCCTTTTCACCTTTATTCTTTTTTTCTAAGTGGCCATCTAAAACCACAGTGTGTGGAGCAAGCTATAGTATACTGTAGTACGGTACATGGAATAAAGAAATGCAATGACCTAAAGTTACTGCTGAAGTACTTTTGTGAAGTTAATAAAAATATTTATTAATGAGTCATTTGTTTTTGGAAACATAGAAAATGATAATTCATTTGTTACTAAAAGCACAAATGAAGGTAGTGGAACTGGTTGTAGAGAATGGATCATGGAATAAAAATATAGGGGGTGAGAAGGAAAACATAATGGCGAGGCAGTTATTCTGACACCCACAGTGTGCCCTTCAGAGAACTTCAGGATCCTTCCATTTGAGAATCAAGGAGCTCAGGAACCACAGCCAGTCATGTTATGGCTGGACATTTGAGTTGGATTCACATTATTGCAGATGCAGCTTCATGCAGCTTTGCCTTCCTTCATGTCCGCTTAGCATTTCTAAAAAACTGCTGAGAGTGTGGAATGTCGAGATGTCCAGGAGTTTGGTATGGCTTGTGTTAGTAGCTTTTCCTCCCCACAACAGCTGGTTTTGTTGAGAGGGAGAGAGCGTTGACCTTTGATGCTGCACTGTACCCCCACCCCCATGAAACCCACCTCACTTTCCCCTCCTTTTCCTAAAAGCAAGGTCAAGAAAGCACCACTTCTCAAACTGTCAACAAAAATACAATAATTGTCATTAACTTCGGATGAACTCCTACTTACCTAGTTTTGATGAAGCAACATGTACTTATTTATTCAAATCATGTGCAATAACTACCTTCTATCATCAGATTCATAGTATAGTTTGAGAAATTTTCTATTAACCAGTAGGGACAGTAGAAAGTGAATGCTGAGAACTCTTTCTGAAAGTTTAAAATATTTAAAATACACCAAGACATGCTATAGAATAAAATCCCATTAGAGTATAAAAAATTAAATTTGTGCCCAATCATATACCATTGAGATCACAGAAATTGAAAATCAGAAAAACCGAGCATAATCTTACAGTTTTGCTGTTCGTATTACTGTTGTGGGAAAGCATAGTTACATTTGGTCTGTATGGTGTGTGCTTTGTTTTTTACATTTTGGCTCTAATATTCCTGCCAGCACATATGAACACATCCTTAGAACACTGTTTTATTTATTTATTTATTAGTTATAGCCAACTGAAACTTTGAATGCTTTCCATAAATTTTAGTTGCTCTAATTTTCATGAGGAAAAACATTTATGGCTCATAACTTGTTCTTTTAACCAACAAACTTGTTTGTTTATCAACATGTGTATGCATATATACACACCCACTGAAAATGGCAACATCCGTATTCAGACATGCTTGTGAGTGTATGAATGTCTGTCTTCATGTAGGTGGGTTTATGTTTGTGAATATATGTCAGTACATATTTATTACTTTGGGTAAATGATGCTATACAAAGATTTTTGTGTGGGAGGGGGCAGTTAGAACAACTAGGGGGAGATAACGAGATGACCCAGGAGGATTTAGGACCCGGAGGATTTGAGGACACCGTGTATGAGATTGATTCAATAAGAACAAGAGGAAGCACTGAAAGCAGGCCTGTGGGAGAAGGCACTGATTAGGATAGCCTCCATGATACTGCTCTGTCTGCCCCACCTTCCAACCCTGGGGTTGATTGCTTAGCGTGTTCCACGGTCATTTTTGAGTATCCTTGACACTTTAATATATTATCTCAAATAAGCTTTCAAATGATCATTTTAAGTTACTGGTTTGTGATTATGTGATTTTGTGCAGTAGGATCTACTCTCACTATTGCTAGCCCAAACCTGTGAAAGTTCAGGCATTGATGTCCAGCCGCTTTATTCCACAAGGACTGAAAGGAGACCCTGAGAGGGAAGGTGGCCTGGTTGGGGCAGCAGATCCTGAGGCCTCTCCTGACAAATGATCTCCCATTCCCTCAAACTCTTCAGCGCCAAGTTAGTGACTGTGTGTGAGTGCTTGTGTGTGTGTGCTGCTTTCATTGCTCTCGGATATATGTGGATGTCCCTGGCACTGGTATTTCTAAAATACCATTGGAAATTTCAAAAGGGGTAAAAAAATGTTTAAATGACTTGTGAAATTTGTAAAGAGATTTTATAGAATTGAATTTCTAGTGTTATTTAAAATTCCATCCATTATTTATTGTATTATGTGCTGAAAAGACCAATTTGGATGGTCCAAGTGAGGAAATATAAATCACTTACATTTCCTATTTCAAAGTTAGAAAGTGCTATTCAAGCCACAGAATTATAATGGGTATTAATATGAAAATTGGAATTTTAATGTTTATTATTTTTACAATATAATTAATGGATAAAGGGACTTTGTTGATTTTGTAGTTGATGGTGATGGAATGTTACTGAAGTGTAATTATATGATTATTTTTAAAGTTGGTTTAACCTAGACCTGTAGTTCTCACATTGTGGTCCTCGTATCAGCATCCCTGTCATCCATGAACTGGATGGAAATGCAGATGCATGGCCCCACCTTGACCTAGTGAATCACAATCTGCATACGACCCAGTAAACTATTTTATCAAGCTCTCCTTTATCAAGGAGATTCAAATTCATACTAAATTTTAAGAAATACTGATCTATAGTATATGACTAAAGGCTATTTTGATCTACCCAGGAAACTTAGAATGAAGAGCTTGGATTTTGTCTCTGTTGTTTTGTAGAGACCTTATTCCTTCTATCTAAAAAAGAAGTTACAATAACTAAGATTGTAGAGCAAATAAGATCAAAGTTTTAAAAATGACCATTATGAGATTATACAGTTTAATTATATTCAAAGTTGTTATTAGCAGTTTCAGTGATTAATTGTAATAACTATTGCATGCTATTAGTTTAGCATAAGCTGTTTGTTGGGATATTTTAGTTTATTGACTGAATTAAATAATGGTGCTGAAATGAACTTTTTATACACAAAATAAAATTAAACTTTCTTGAGCAACCTGCTGAATTTTGTTAGAGGGTAGGTTTCCAAATACATGCTTAGTTTGCTTAGCTGGAAGGCATAAAGACTAATTAGTCATTCCATATAACCTGCTCATTAACTATTCCCAAGGGAAAACTGAAAATCAGCCACTATGGTTTATTTTTTAATAGAAATTTAAAAGAAGAACATTGATTTATTGCCTAAAATGGCCGATAAAGGTTGAATCCAACTTTAGCAGAACTGTGCAAATTTTTTTCTTTGTTTTGATGTTTCAGTCTGCAGATGTTAGCTGTTTTTGTGAGGAAATAATGGTGTTAGCTATGAGTTTTCTTGGAGAGAAAGAGCTTAAAAGCTTTGGAGCGCTGGACTCATAGTCTGCACAGCCAGATGAACAGGGATGGAATGTTAGGTGAAGCCCATGGGGAGTCATTCCACAGCAGCATCTGGGAGGAAACAATAAGTGACTGGCGGGTGTACTTTTCAGGCAAATGATTAAGAGGCGATTAAGTGAAGGTGTTAGGATGTGAAGGAGGGAAGGAAGTACTGAAGGTGTATGTATTATATGGAACGGAGAGATTATGGAAAAGACTTAACAGAATGAACTGTAGATCATGCTGAACTTATACAAAGCTGGACTTGGAATTTGGACAGCACAGTGTATTACATGAAATAGGATGTGAGATTCACATAATACAGAACATACTGTGACATATTTTTTTTGAACAGTAAAGGACAGTGATGATGTCTGTTTTTCAGAGCCACTGGAGGTCATTTCTTAGAGTTGGAAGGACATCTTGCTATTACACCTTTATGGTCTTACTCTGATTATATTGGCCCTACTTTAAAGTACTAAGAAAGCTCTGGGTTCTGGAAGTATAAATCCATGCTTTGATCGATTGAGTAGTTTTACTTCACTGTTTGATACCAATTCATTCATAATGCATAAAGACAATGTCGCTTTAAATTGCTTTGCATCATCATATCTTCCTGTCCATTTCTCTTACCTACTATCAGTTCCCCACTCTCAGTTGTGAATGAATGAATGAATGAGTGAATGAATAAAACTCTGTGTTAGATGTTATGGGATGAAAACTAGTTTATTTTTTCTCCAAAGGCTCACCCTTTGTTTTTAAGGTTTACCCTTAAAAACAAAATCTAGTTTCTTCTCAATATAATTTTTTCCTCTTGATGCCAGATACTTGAACACCTGGCAAAGTAAGAAATCAGAGGGGAAGATAAGGGAGCATTATGGAAGCTAATGCTCTACTCTAGCCCCACTCATCCTTCCCAGCTTTTCATCTTAATGAATAGACATTCTCCAAATATAAGACTGAATCTCAACTCAAGGCTCAAAATCTAACAGTTGGATTTTATTAGCCAATATACTTAAGTACTGTGGCACACAACTTCACATTTTTATTACCTAAAATAACCACAGATGATTTTATGCTCAAGTCCAGTGTGGATAATTTAGTCATTCAGGGACCCAGACTCCTCCTTCTTGTGACCCTGACCTCCTATAGGTACTTTCCTTTTAGCTGGATGATGGGAAAAGAGAATACAGGAAAGACACAAGTACTTCTTACCACTTTGCTCCAGAAATGACATGCTTTGGCTTGACTCCATTGTCTAGGCCTCCCCAGAATTGTCCTCCCCGGAAATGTGCCCATCTCTGCCACTTAGATGTGAAAGTGGCAGAGATGGGCACGTTTCAGTCTCTACTGTATAGACTTAACCTTCCTGCCTCGTCTCTAGGCAGACCCTTTTTCTGGATTATAAGAAAATGTGAAATACTTGGGCACATTCAAGGACAGACTAACTGGGCAAACTAAGCAGAGGGCTGTGTATGTAGTATTTGCTCCACCATACAACTTTGGAACAAAAAGTCCCGTTTAGTTCCATTTAAATGTCTCTCTGGCCTTTTCTCCTTTCCAGTCTTGGTGCATCTCTGCTTTTTAGACTGGCATTTCCTTAGTATGATCGTTTCATCAAATGTCTCTGAGAACTCAAAAACTAAGGAATTCCAGATTGCTAAAATGGGTCACAGGGTTGGTTCCACTGATAGGTGAAAGATATGAGAATGCCCACCTGCCCAAAGCTTGTTCTGTGGTACCCCAGGGTAAAGATGGCACTTGGACTAACCAAGATCATAGTCCGATAGATTAAGGGCAAGATGAAGCAAATGTTGATGAGATATGAGAAAGAGCAGCAATTATTTGAATATTTCTGAGGGTGGTCAACCCAGTTAGAGTCAAGAAGCAGCTTGAGGGGAGTAGGGTTTAAAATACAGAGACTGGAAAATGCTCAGGCTCTAGGGTAGTCCGCGTACTGAGACTGAGGGGTTCTGAGAGGGGTGGCTTTGCTTATTTGGGACCGTTCTTGGTCATTGTACTCACATGATGGAACTGTGGCAGTTATATGCAGGACAGAGAAAGCTCTGTATTCTTGTAGGGATAGAGGGCATGTATATTGTAATTAAGTATGTATTGATTCAAAGTACATTTATATAGGAAATTTAAGTGAGGTGATCATATAATTTGTAGTCCAAATGAGTATGTTCTAAGAGTGAAAGGATGTAGTATTAATTACTCTGGGACAACAGGGATAAACCAGGCCCACCTCAAACAAAAAGGGATGTGTGGCCTCCATGCTTTTAAGACAGTGATATTGCATTCATCTATCAATAACCCTTCAAAGTATCTAATAAACCTCACTTTAAGAAAATGTCATCCTCATACTCAGCCTACCATTTCAATTCATGCCTGTGTTAAATAAAAATGGACAAAAACACTAATCATTGTAGGCAAATTGCCCATTAATTCTCTGTGCTTAAGGCTAAATATTTTCAGTCCTTGTTACTTCTGTCACCCTTGCTATAAGCTGCAACTTTAATCACTTTGTAGGCCTTTTCTAACTTCTTTGTCTCCTTAAATGGAGCCTGAAGCAGGACTGTGTCCTTTAGTTAGGTTCCAACCAAATCCCGAGTAAGGCAGGAGTAGTACTTTAGAATGACACCTGCAGGTTGAACTTTTATTGAAGTATCCTGTCGTTCACTTGTTCAGCTCGAACATAGGAGGTTGTGGAGTGAATTAGGCACAGTCTTCAAGTATATGAAGCACTTTTAAGTATAGTATGGGTACCAGCTGTACTTTGCCCCACAATTTGTTGAGTAACCTAGTACTCCCTAGTATGTGGAGAACATTTAAATGTCTAGATTTTTGACTTACAAGAAATGAACAAATACACACATGATGTGATTTAAGAAGGGTCATTCTGTGGCCCCAGACCACCCCTCACCAGCCTGCTCATGTTCCCAGCATTAGAGACATCTCTGGGGTTCAAGATATAGCACCTCTAAAATGAAATTGGCCACCTGGAAAGGAATGCATAATAAAGCCAGTAGCAACTTTATCAGTGAGGTCAGAGCCCTAAGGAAACATAACATGTTTAATTAGAGCTGGGGCTGGGAGAGGTCCTTGCATTAGAAGCAAAGCCAGGTGAGGAGTCAGTGAGAGAGAAGCAGAGCTGGGCAGCTAAGGGCAAGTGCTGTGGGGAGAGCACAGGTGCGGCCAGGCAACCTGAAATGTAGTTTTTGCTGGGCTGGCCTGAGGTCAGCTGTCACAGGCAGCCAGACAGAAGGAGCAAGCGCACTGCCTCAGCGGCTCATAACCTACTTTAAAGCTTAGTAACTGGAAAAGAAATAAATCTTGGTGTAAGCCTATTTAGTATAAATTAGTATCTGCAGGTGAGGTCTTACTTTGGAGGGGATTGGGAGCAAAACAGAGAGAACCAATATTGGTATCATTAGGGTGATTGAATTTAACTTTATGAAGTGTGAGACAGCTTCCTGTTGGAAAACATTTAGTAGCATTCTGGAGGAAGGTAGGAAAGAGTTTAATAGAGAAGCAGATTTTGCATACATTTACCAATTTATTTTCCTTTTCCTTAAAATTGGGACTGTTTTCTTCTCGTAAGTATTCTGACTCTCTTTACATTTTACATTGTCAAACTTCCAGGGAAAACACAGACATAAGGTTGTCATCTGTCCTGCCCAGCCCAGGGGTCAGAGACTGACTTTGTCAGGGTGAAATGTTACTGTACCCTCAGGTCTCCTCTTGCTCTGTGTACACATATCCTTCTATGGAAGCTGCCATCATCTGTCATCTGGATTATAGCCACAACCTCCTAACTTCTGGCCTCCTTGGGTCTATTCTCAATATAGTGGTCAGTGTGAACGGGGTAAAATGCACAGCAGACCATGTCATTCTTCTGCTCCAGTGACCCTCCATCTGCATGGCAACTAGTGTTTACCTGGGCTATCTCTAAACCTCTGATCCCTTATCTTTTTATTCTACTCATTGCCTTTCTCCCTTTAACACTGGCTTTCTGGCCCTTCCTAGAACAGTTAACACACAAGGCACGTTTTCCCTGGTCAGTCGAGGAAAATTGCACAGGCAGTTAGAAAGTTCTTCCCCAAGATAACCTCTACCTCTGCACCCATCCTCGACTCTCATTCTGTTCTTTTCTCAAGTCACACTTTCTTGTGTAACATTGCAGCATGTCCCTTCTTCCCCCAATTCCTCTTTTACTCCCATTCTTGTTTTTTTTTTTTCCTTCACAATACTTATCACTGTATATTGTACATTTTTCCTGTTATTTGTAAGCTCTGTGAAGACAGGGCCTTTTGTCTGTTCCATTCACTGTTGCGTGCAAGGTCTCATCAAATGAATGCATAATAGAAAGCTTAGCTTATTAATTATGACAGAAATCCAGGGGACCTTAAAAGTTGATGCTGATGACAATTATCACAGCCCTTCCCTTCCCAATTTAGGGAATCCCCCAGTTCCAGAGCACTGGTAGATATTTGGATCCACATGGTCAAGACTCTTAATATAGTATCTTGATATATTGTAGCCACTAGTACCAGTGGAAAATGTGTGTTCTACCCAGTCCTGCCCACAAGAATCTTTATAACAGAACCATATGCACTCCTGTAGACCACAGGACATTCTGTCCAGGTGTTTGGCCAACCTTCCTTTTGTTGAAACTTCCTCACCACAATACAGCTCTTATTCTAAGTATTTTTGAAGGCTTTCCTTGGGCAATCTGTGTCCAAATATGAATCTAATAGTCTTCCTCAGAGTTTCAGAAAACATTACCTATAGTGAATTTTGTAAATTTTTAAAACTATAATGTGAGTGTGAACATCTTCCATTATTTAGCTAACTTCTGTAAACACTGGTTGGATGGATCATATACTTATTTATTCCATAAGTATTTACTGAGCATGTCCTATATGCAAGGCTGTGTTCTAAGGACGGGAATAAAGAAATAAACTAAAAAATGGCCTATTCCCACAAAGGGCTCTTTGTCTAATGGAAAGAGACAGACAATAGACAATAAACAGGCATGCATACAACATGCAAGGTGGTGATGAGTGCTAGAATCAAGACAAAAATTAAGGGAGAGGAGTCTTGTTGTTCTTGATTTTTAAATATTATATAGACTTTTTAGAGAGCAGAGATCTAAAGGAAGTGAGGCAGAGAGATACATGGAGGGGGACCAGCCCAGTAGGGGGAAGTGCAAAATGCCCAGGTGGTCACTGAATAGCAAGGGATCCAGTGTGGCTGGGACAGAAGTGAAGGAGGAGTGGGAGAGAAGCTCAGAAATGTGATAAGGTACAATATCATGGAGGATTTCAAACAGCAAGGTAAAAGCACTGAGATAAAAACTTTGTTTTTTCTCTGGGGAAAATGGGAGACCATTGAACCAGATGAATTATGTAATTGGATTTGTGTTTAAAATTATTAGTAAGGTTGTTTCCCTGGAGAGTAGGTGGCAGAAGTGGAAGCAGAGAGACTATCTATAATGCTGTCACAGTAATCGGGGTGAGCAATAATTGTTTTGAAAATAATTGTGTCGCTTACCATCTTATATGCCACATGTGAGTGCAATCGTATGGTTCTTGACTTTTGCTGTCAGACTTATTTTGCTTAATATAATATTCTCAGGGTCCATTCATATTGTTGCAAATGGCAGTATTTCATCTTGCAGCTGAATAGTATTCCATCTATACACCACGACCTCTTTACCCAGTCTCCTGTCAAAGGACACTGGTTGTGTCCATGTCTGGGCCACTGTAAATAATGCTGCAGTTTACAGAGGGGTGCATATATCTTTGTGAATAAATGCTTTCAAATGGTGGGGGTGGATACCCAGAAGAGGGGTTGTTGGATTATAGGGTAACTGTATTCTTAAGTTTTTGAGGAACCTCCATACCATTTTCTATAGCAGTTGCACCAGTTTACATTCCCACCAGCAGTGCCCAAGGGATCCTTTTTCTCCACAACCTCTCCAAGGAAAACGAACAAAAACTCACAGCACAGACACCAGTATGGTGGTTACCAAAGGGAAAGGGAGTGGGGGAGTAGTAAAGAGTAGAGGGGGTGAAATATATGGTGACAAAAGAGGATTTGATTTTGGGTGGTGGGCATACAATGCAATATGCAGGTTATATATCATAGAATTCTATACTTGAAACCTATATAATTTTATTAACTAATGTCACCCCAATAAAGTTAATTAAAAAATAAAATAGGGCATGGTTTGTCGATTGACCCAAAATAGGGTGTAAGAAGAAGGAAAGGGTCAAGGATGAGGCCATATGAAGACATCAGCAGTTATTTAGTCTGTTGGGGCTGCTATAATAGAACACCATCAGTTGGGTGGCTTATAGACACAGAAATGTATGTCTCACTTTTCTGGAGGCTGGAAAGTCCAAATCAGGGTGCTGGCTGATTCAGTGTCAGGTTGAGAACCTGCTTTCTAGTTCATAGATAGTTGTCTTTTCACTGTGTCCCCACATGGTGGAAGTGGAGAGTGAGTCCTAGCGTCCCTTTTTAAGAACGTTGGACCCATTCTGGAGGACTCTATTCATGCCCTAATCACCTCCTTAAGGCCCTACCTAATACTGTCACATTGAGGAGTAGGTTTCAACATATGGATTTGGTTGGTAGGGTCGCAGCCTTTCAGCCTGTAGCAGCAGTATAAAAGAAAAAAACATGTCATTTACTGAGACAGGAAGCCTGCAGGAGGACAGGTTGTAGAGGAGTAAACTAAGTCAGTTTTACACAGAACTGCTCATCCCTGGGTAAGCAGGGCCCCTCAGTAGAGGGGCCCCGTGCATGGGCATCAGTTTTCAAAAATTGTATAAGCCACCTTTCAGTGCTTTGATTATTCTCAGTATATTTCATTGCTCTTATAATTTTAATGTCCCAAATGGTGTGGTTTCTGAAAATTCTGATAGATTTGAGGTCAGTAAGCTTTTTCATTCCATTACCTATACCAGCAATTAGAATCATCAGTGTACTTCAAGACTGATGACAAAATGAGTAACTGAGTTACTTTAAGGTATGGTGAAGCCTCTTGTCCCTTTCCTCAAGGGTGTGAGTCTACTTAAATTATATGGTGTGTTGTGACTGTCTAACCTGTCATCCACCAGCTCTGCATTTCACGAGATCTACACCCCAAACTACCCTTTGAAGTCGGTAGGAAGCTCCCTGGGGCGAAAGCCTGGGAAGAGAACATAGGGCTTTTTGGATACTCTTGTCTCTGAGCATGTGATACCAATCAGAATTATTAATGTATTTAATTTGCCTTTCAAATTCATATTTTTTCCATAAAAATGTTTCCCACAAGTAAATAGCTGTGACTCCTGTGTTCATTTATGGCATTATTCAGCCAACTTTTGAATATGAGCTCTTATTTACCCTCATGATGAAGTGAGTGCCCCTCTGTTGCCTCTCAGAAGTTCAAACTGAGGTTGACATTGCCAAGTGGAACAGGATGGGTGGAGCTGGTGGTGTCAGCACTAGAGGTGGATAAAATTGTTGGCAGGCTTCAGAATGGGATAATGTCTCCAAAGTGTTTTGAGCTCCTTACTGAAAGACCTTGAATAATTTCCATGTATTATTTTGATTGTGGCAAGAACTGTGTAAGGTAATCTGCTCCGCTATCAACAATGACTCCTTTCATTGCACATTTTAAACAAGTAGGTGTATTTTTAAATGATAAATGGAAAAATTTTAAGCTATGCTTCTTTCATAGTATTATCAAAAAACTTTTCATGTTCAGGTTACCCTTAAGAAAGGCAAATAATAAACATTAAGCATTAACTCTTCACCAAGCAGTGTGCTAAATGCTTTATATTCACAGTCTCATTTCATCTTTACAACAAACTATTGGCCAAGTGACATTTGGATTACAGGAGAGAGGAATTTCCACTTCAAAAAAAAAAAAAAAGGAGAATGAGAAGGAGTAATTAAATGATGTTCTCAGAGTTGTGCTTCAGTACATGGTAGAGCCAGGTGTATGTCTCCAGAGTTTTATACTACTGCACTGACTGGCTTACTACACCATCGTTTCAAGAGACAATAATCTCTTTTACTAGTCTCTATGAAGACTGCTGTTTGCTTCAGTAGTAGTATAGAAACAAAGCTACTAGAATAACTTGATGCTATATTTTAGGAATGTTTTAACTAAAGTAACTCTTCTAACATTGAATCCACACCAAAATAGACTTTCTTCGACCATGTTCTAACATAGGTGTCCAATCAGAATTGAGTAAATGGATGAATAACAAAATGATCACCTATACCTCTTATTTGTCTAATGGCTATTGTATATGGCAGTATTATTCTTGGTTTTGCCACAAGTCTTTATAGCTTGTATGATCTTCATTGTGTAGAGCAGTGAACAAGCTTGTATGATCTTCATTGTGTAGAGCAGTGAACAAGGTACATTTGACTTCACTGTACCTGGGATGGCAAATAGACTTTTATCCTGCTTACCATGTTCAATTATTGATAATAGTGGACCCCTGGAGCTAGATAGTAGTGTGTATCTGGATGATGGTATCTACCTGATAGTATTTACCTGGAGAGTACATTGCTAGAGTAGATAGCTGTATGTGAATGTTAGGAGAGACCATGTGTGGACTTATTGTGAAGGACTGTCATGTTTGATTACTGTTGTCCACCCTGAGTCAGAAATGGAGGGGCAGTGGTTTTCGTGCCTGACATTATTAGCCAATACAGTGTCTTACAGAGATAGGTTTAATATGGTGTTTATTAGGCTATTTGATACTTTGAATTCTGGGTATTCAGCAATCATTTTGATTTTGCGTTAATTCTGTGATTTCCCAAAGCACATAAATTAAGTATCCTTTTATACTGTTAGAATTTTAGCTGTTCATTGATGTAATGGATCAATGTGCTATTCTACTGGCTATACAGGTAGTTCAGATTCTTTGAAATATATTTTGAGAGATGATAGAATTGATATGGCCCTGTGAAAATTCTGTAAACATTTTATGTTGTCTGTCCCAACCAGATGAGAATTATTTATGTTCTCTTTTCCATGGGATAGAGAAAAGAATGCATTCTCCTGATCTGTGTGTGTGTGTACTAGGGAGACCAAAAAAAATGCCTGAAATTATTTTCTGGCGGGTGGCCCCTTGTAGTACAGGCTCCCCCACTAGGTGAGTGTTCTGGGAACCCATCTGTAGCAGTGTACCAGCTGGCATTGTGGTGAGAAGCTGCATTTGACTTCAGTGAATTTTTTTGGAAGACTTTTTCAATGTGTTTGCCCATTTCATGACGGGTGATTTATGAGTGCACCTGCTCATACCACACTGAGTGTTCAGTAGTTTTTGACCAAAAATGGCATGACCCCCAAGCCCCCAGGTGGTTCAGTCCTACTACAGCTCAGATTTGGCACCCTGCAACTTCTGGCTTTTCCCAGATTAAAATCACCTTTGAAAGGGAAGAGATTTCAGACCATCGCCCTCTTCACCCTAAATTGAACCAAGTGACTTTTTTGTTTTTTGGATGAAAAAACTCAAAGGGAAACATTTTGCCAATGTGGAAGAGGTGAAACAAAAAACAGCAGAAGCGGTAAAAGGCATCAAAATTGACAAGTTCAAAAACTGTTCTGAGCAGTGGAAAAAATGTTTCAGTAGTTGTATTTTATCAAATGGAGAGTACTTTGAAGGTGACTAAAGTTTAAACAATTAATAATAAATATACATTTTTATATTGTAAATAAGATTTTTGGGGGGTCCCCCCTCATGTGTATATATGTGTGTATATATATGTGTGTGTGTGTGTGTGCACTTACATATGTGTGTGGGTTTATATATAGAGAGACAGAGAGAGAGAGAGAGAGAGAGAGAGAGAGAGAGAGAGAGAGATCTGTATAGATACACACGCACCCCTGAGGCAGAGTGGATTAGTTTTCGACAAGTTACCACAACTAGCACAAAAGCACAAAAACTGCAGTTGGAATTGAGGTTGTGGTAGTGCATTGTCAACCTTCAAAATTTTAACATCTTCCTGGTTTTGCTGATTAAAGTAGGGTTCTCAGGGAATAGAAAAGTAGTTGCCAGGGGCTAGAGGATGGACGAAAGAGGAAGAGATTGGTAAGCATACACACTTTCAGTTATAAGATAAATAAGGTCTGAGGATCTGGTGTATCATATATAACATGGTGATTATAGTTGGTAACACTGTGTGAGGTCTGTCCATAAAGTATCCAGCCACACTGTGAAAAATAGAGACATTTCTTGAAGGAGATAAAGATACAAGAAACATTGTACATAGGGCAATGACACTGCAATCTCCTTCAAAGTGGGCACATTGGGACCTCATACTGTTCTAATTACCTCAGCTGCCCTGTTGTATTTTCCTGAATCTCATCGATGGTCTGAAATCTCTTCCCTTTCAAAGATGATTTTAATCTGGGAAAAGCCAGAAGTTGCAGGGTGCCAAATCTGAGCTGTAGTAGGACTGAATCACCTGGGTGATTTGATGTTTTGCTAAAAAACTCTGCACAAGACGTGATGCATGGGTAGGCACATTGTGGTGATGAAACTGCCAATCACCAGTTGCCTATAACTGTGGCCTTTTGAATCATCAGAATAGTTTCCAAAGAAGAATGTTCAAGCTTAATGCAAAATTTGATAAAGATTCCTTCCTGTACTCAGTCATTTTGAATTTGATGGCCACACAGTACACATGCTCACTCAACTGCTTCTATAGCCCCCACTGACTAGTACCGTGAAGTTGTCATTGTTCATGCATGTGCAGTCCAGTCTGCTCTCCTTGGTTGCCAGGTCACATCCATGTCACGCAAACCTTTCCCTTTATATTAACAATGTAAAGGGAGCTTATATTGTTCCCTTGGCTGGACTTTTCTCAGACAGACCTCATATAATATAATTGAAATTTGCCGAGAGGGTAGAACTCAATTAGATGTTCTTACCAAGAGAAGGGTAAATATGTGAGGTGACGAACGTGCTAACTGGGTAGCAGAGCCCTTCCACAGTGCGTCAAATGGTCACATGTATGCATTAAGTATCCTACAGTTTTATGTGTTCAACGTCAACAAGCCTGAAAATAAGGTAGGGGTATGATGAGGCCATCACCCCTGTATCCTTTCAGGGATGTCCAACCCATGGCCCACAGGTCACCTGAGGACCAAGATGTATATGAATACAGCCCAACACAAAATTTTAAATTTACTTCAAACATTATGAGATTTTTGTTTTGTTTTCTTTAGTGTTTTTGTATTTGTACTCTTCTTCCAGTGTGATCATAGATGGCAAAAGATTAGACACCTCTGCTTTAGATATTTAAGAATGATAATCTCTGTCATTTGTCCCACTTCTCCCAGGTTACTTTTCTTAATTTTGTTTTTCCTTTTTTCCCTTCTCTCTCTCTGTCCTTCCTTCCCTCCCAGCATCCCTCCCTCCCTCCCTTTCTTGTTTGGCTCTCTTGGCTTAACGGGAGGAATAAACAGTTCCAGAAGCTTCCACTTGCTCTTCTCTGCTATGATAGCTCTTATATCATAGGTCAAGGGAAAAAATGTGCTGCAGAGGCTGTTCCAACTACCAAATATGTCTGTTCCAATTATATTCAGATACTGAGAATTGACCATGGAGAAAGAGAGGCACAGACCTCTATTTATGTGCCCCTCCCCATATTCACCATTCTGACACTGGGGTGGAAAATGACAGTTTGGTTCTCCAAGTATCAGTGTCAATGTGAACCTTGTGTCCAGGAGCCCGAAATGTTTGGTAGTCCCCTTTGCCCAGCGCAGTGTACATCCACTGAAATAAATGGCTGCAGATTCCTTTGGGGAAACATTAATGAATTACTCTATACGGTTGCCACAGTAGTACAGGATCTTCCCTATACAAATCTGGCTTTTTCTTGAGGCAGTTGGTTTTTGTTCTGTAAACCAGGCAAGGAAATTTTTATTGAGGCAGCCTATCTCAACTAACTAATTAACTACATTCCAGCTTTATTTCAATTGTATGGATCAGGGGGCCTGAACCTCAACACTGTGGACATGTTGGGTTGGTGTTTCTTTGTGGAGGCCTGTCAGGTAGCAGTATTCCTGGTCTCTGCCTGTGAGGGGACAGTAGTGCACACTGTGACAACCAAAAGTGTCTCCAGACATGGCAAGATGTCCCCTGCTGGGAAAAATACCCTGACTGAGAACTAGTGAGTCTTTGAACAATTGCATTACTACAGATTATCAAAGAGTATTAATATTTCACATTTTACCAGGAATGAGAACTAACTCAAAAATAACCAGCGAGTAATCTTCCTTCAAAATCCTATTTTAGAGATTTCTTTCTCAGCTCACTTCTGGTACCAATTTACTTAGGTCTGGTTCCCAGAAAACAGATTTTCAGATAAAGATTTGTGTGTAGGAAGTTGCTGCTGTTGATGTCACGCTTGCGGGTAAGTGAGGAAAGTGGGTAGGGCTAGGGCTAGGCAGAAGGGGAGCTGGAACTATGACATAGTCTCACCCAAAGCCCCAGCCAATCCCACAGGGCTGTCTGGAGCAGGCCTGGCCTTTCAGAGTTGTACTACCAAAGGGGTTGGTCTTTTATGTTCCTGCAAAACCACTCACTGAGTGGCCACAGGGCTGGGACAGGACATTGGGAATGGTGGTTTTCTTTAGCCCAGGGCCATTCCTGAAAAAGGGCCCAGTGAAATACTATCAGCTGCCGAAAGTCCAGAGCCTGGGAGTGTCTCGATCCTGAAAGGGATAATGGAGCAGCACACCAAAACATCCACTGTAGTCTGATGTTTTAGTAACAGACATCAAGATTTCTAAAGATACAGATTTCACCCAACTTGACTAACATAGCATAGTGTTTCTACTCACCTCTTATTCGGCTATCTTTAGGACACAACACTTCATTCCTAAAAAAAATATCAGGAACTATTTATATGTCATGTAGTATAAAATATGATAAATTAATAATTAGTTGTCTGTTATTCTAAGAATCTTTGGTGTATGTCTATAACCACACAAATGCTTGGTCAGACATTTCAACTTATTTTTGCCAATCATAAAACATATTATAGAGGGAAGTGTTTTGATAAAGGAACTTCAATAAGATCTGAAAAGTTTTATTTAAAGTTTTAATGGATTCTGTGGAACGCTAAGTAGCCTCATTGTATGTAAAAGTATTATCTAGCAGAAACCTCAGATCTCTGATATGATTTCCCAACTTGCCATTGTATACAACCAATATGGCATGACTAATGAGTCATATAAACAATGTAATTGCTTTTTGTTCATGATAATAACAACCCAAATTTAAGTAAGTATTTAGAGCAATGAATTGTGGCTTTTTAGCTAAAATAGGAAGTCAAGCTTCCTTGGCAATGGCACAGCTACAGCACTGTGGGAGTGTGGACTCTAAAACTCTGACAAAATTATGTATTCAACAGTTTTCTTAACCTTTGTGGCTGTAAGGTCATGCTTCTTGTATAAAAGCTTAATATAGTTAGTTGCATTTTTCTATTTTTAAATCACTGTTTTTGGAAATTTATTCTAAAAAAATATTTTCCTGATGAAACTTGGTACATTAAATGACAGATTACATTTTACCCTGGGAGATTCAGCTTTTCCAAGTATGAATATATTTTTCCCATCAATTTGACTGCTTCTGTATTTGTAGAAGGCAAATCAATCTTAGTGGTTTCAAAAATATTATTAGTGAAGACACTGAGGAAAAAGAAAACTTTCCATACTTAAAATACTTCAAGTCAAATTTTTCTTTTAATTTTTTAATTAACACTGATGCAAGATCTCATGCTCTATGAATGCATAGAAATTTTTCTTTTTAAAATTCTTTTGCATTTATTTTAATGCTTTTATTGGATAGTTTTTTTGATTTTTGCACTAAAAATTACTCTTCTTGTGCTTCATCTCACTTTTGTTTCAATTATTTTGTTACCATCTATGTTTCATGAACTGTCCACATAATCAATTTTAACATTTCTATTTTCAGTCCTCATATACTATTTTATTTACAATACATTACACTTCGGTATAAAAACATTAATTAACAGATGACTGTCAAGTACATATGTATGCATTTATTCTTCAGGATACTTTTAGAAATGGAATTTATGTGGTGCAGATGTTAAGGGCCTCAATTATTTTTAAAGATTTTATTTATTTATTTTTAGAGAGGGAAGGGAGGGAGAGACATCAATGTGCAGTTGCTGGGAGACATGGCCTGCAACCTAGGCATGTGCCCTGACTGGGAATCGAACCTGCGATGCCTGGTTTGCAGCCCACACTCAATCCACTGAGCTACACCAGCCAGGGCAAGGGCCTCATTTTTTTAATTCGAATAAATTTAGATTTTATATTGTTCATCCTTCTATTCCATTTCATTTATTACAGCAGATTCCCTAATATAATATTCTTATGCTTGTTTGTAACTCTTCTTTATTTATCTAAGTGTTCATAAAATTTGCATATTCCCAGAAGGAATTAATATTTAATTATGCTGTGTATTGACACTGATATCTAGCACTAATTTTTCCATCAAATGCCAAGAACCAACATTCGTGTTCATACATATAGAGGCCTGTTCACATTTTTAGAGCTTGTTTTTATTCTCTGTTAAAACTTTTCCCGAATGCAGTTGGGCACAAAGTACTGCACACATTTTACTTGTCCTTCTGGCTGGCCAAAAATTGTTGAAAAGTAAGTGCTTGCTTTTCTTTACCTTTTGATTTAGTAAATTAACATGTATTGTTCATAGAGCTTAAGATGACTTAATAGTACATTAACATTTTCTTTCTACTTGGTTGTAAGTAAATTCTTCTTAAACTGCCAGAGCTTGCCTGCGAATCAACCTTGGGACATGAATATTCTGAAAGAAAGGTTTCAAATATCAGCTTTGTTGATTCAGCCCTTCATCCCGAAAGGTGCCCAGGGAGAGGACTGTCTTCAGGTTGCTCCTGAGGACCAAGGTTCCTGTGGCTGTCTACTTCATTAGTGATAATGCTTTATGTGTTTCTGCCTGTGTTTGGTTAAAAGAGAAATTAATATCTAAGAAATAACAAATACAGAATGTGGAGAGTTTAACATTACCACAAAATTCACCATGTGCATATTTCAAAGGAGATGACAAAATTAGATTCTTTTGGAAAAGCTGACATCCAGTGCCCCCTTAAAAAGTCCAATTTAATTTCAAAGAAAATCACACAATTTCCTGATTCAAACTTCATCTGTGTAGTGGGAGCATTTGATTTGGTTATTGATAGCAGTTCTCTGTGGGGATACTGGCTATGAAACAGGATATTTCAATATCCATACAGACTATTTACATATAAAATTACTACTCAAGAAATGGAATGAAACCTGTAACAGTCTGTCCAGAAATTTCTACTGTGGATAGTGTTATTTTCCTAGGGAAAAAAGCAGTTCTTGTCAATTGAATAATAAGGACTCCTATCTGTCACCATCAGGAAGGGCTGATTGTATGTATGGAAGCCAACCATTACACCCGCTGCAAAAGTATATGTGTGTATGTGCACATGTTATATAATACATAATATGCCATGCATTATATAAACATGTAGATTTCAGAGAATCCCCATCAAATACACCTTCCATTTATTTTTATTGAAAGATTGAAAAATGTGAGTAAAGCAGTTCATTTATGTTCTACATGAAAGAATGGTTCATTATTATTTTTCAACCAAAGCTCAATATTTGGTGATGTATTTAATCTCATTGTAAAGAAAACTAGACTAGGAGCCCAGGAACTTAGCTGGGTAATCTTAGAAAGTCATTTAATCTCTCTTGCAGTTCTGCCTACTGCGCAGGGTAGCTTCACAGATGAAATGTAGATAGAAAAGTGTTTGGAATAATAAAGCAACATATAAATGCAAAGGTAGTATTGCTTTTGTCATTTCTCTATGAATGTGAACCATTAGAAATCTGATTCCAAATGTGAGCATACAGTCAGCCATATGACATGACTTTTTGAGACCCTCATTCTGTACAATACATCCTTTGTTTTCACCAGCATCATTCACGGCCCACATTAAACAGGATGTACTGAATTCAGTAACACAGGGCTTTTAATGCTATAAAAGTAAATTCAGACTGTAACCTGTTTAAGGATGATGTTGCTAACTTCTGCAGACAATGTTTTTAAACTCAACTCCTAGAAACTTACAAGTCATTTATAAATTCTCATGTATTCAAAGTAAAAGAAACATAAGCTTGTGTGGGCAGGGTTTTTGTTTAGTTTATTTCCATATATTTAAAAACTATAATTAAATGCTGGCTAATGTGTGATGGCTAAATGAAAGTTCAACATTACTTTTATAAATTTTAGATGTGAATTTTTTCATTCTTTTATTCATTAATTTAACAAACAGTAACTGCATGTGTCCATCTGGTGATGGACAGAATGATGGACAGTGATGGTATGTGTCCATTCTGGTAATTTTTAAGGTTCACAATGAAAAATAGGGTACAGGGAGGCAAATAAATAATTATGGATATATTTTAAAATAGTTCTCTACAAAGTGTTAAGGTATCATATTAATTAAAGTATTTAATTCTGTCTGGGGAGGTCAGAAATGTTTTTCATGAGTAGACATTAAATTGAATTTTCGGTAATGAATAAGTTTTGGTTGAGGACTATAATTGAATATTAATTAAGTCATAGTAGTGTTGAGAAACAAGTGTTCATGAATCTGTCATATTTCTGCATGTCATATTAGTAAGGCATTGATTATCTTTCTTTGGAAACACCTTTTCAAGGCGTTTTTCTAGCAAATAGCCTTGGAGGATAGAGATAGTGCCCCCTTCTGGAGGAAAGGGCAGTTGTGCTTACTCCATAAGTAACAGGCTGTAACTCCATAACTGGCCATTATGAAGTATTCAGGTTCCCCAAGCACAGGTCCTGTAATGCTCAGGGAACAGGTGCAAGGAAATGATGCAGTGGTTACTGATGTTAAGGTGAGTAATAAGCTTTTTTATCTCTGATTCAGAAGTCACATATCTTCTGCCAGCATCTGTAAAACTGTGACAGGATTACTGAGAATATAGAATAAAATCTTAGCCTTTTATGGGTTTTGAGTTTTGTTGATGCAGATGAGGCTAAGGAAGACATGACTTTTTGAAAGAGGAAGAATGAGAGATTTTCAGGTGTGTGAAAGGGATTTGAGGAAAGTCCATCGGAATTAGTAACAAACATGTTGACCAAATAATATAGTCAGTTGAGCAATAAATGCTCCTCTATTTTATTGCCTGTTAATGATGAGGAATTGGGACAATGGATGCAGTCTAGTTTCTGCGAAAATGGTTCAAAGCCCCTGTGGTACCTTAGTCATGCTAACTCTCCTCAGGGTAGGGGAACCTCCTTGGCAATCTGGCAGTCAGATTTGCGTCCGCCCATTTTAACAATAAGTACGAAGATGACTCCTGTGTGGGCTGAAGACTCTTCCCTCTTCCCACCAACAGTTATTGGGAATGTAGAAGGAAGAAACTTGGCCAAAGTTATGGGAAGAAGCCAGGTGAATGGATCATAAGAACTTCGGCTGGACTGGGAGATGAGGGAGTGGGGTATGTAATTCTCACTCAGGAGGAATAGCAATAACTGGACTTCCGACAGCTTTCCTTGTCCTGCAGCCTGTCATGTCAAACTTAAATACCATTGGAGATGGCAGCTTAAGGTGTATAAGACATTTTGTTTGTTTGCTTTGAGTTTTGGCTGCCATACAGGAGGTGCTTTGGCCCTCTTGGGAAGCCTTTACTGGCGTAGGCTAACTCCTGTCAGCCACCATAGATGAGTCATGGATTAATATGTGGGTCCTGTTGATCCAGGTTGTGTTTATAATCCTGGAAGGCAACCCACTGGCAAATGAGAAAGGACCCAAAGAATTGTATATAAATTTTATAGTCAGCATTGTTATCTTGAAAAACTCTCTTAGCCATTATAGTTTAACTGGATGAAGGTGTAAGTGATGTTCTCATGATAATGAAGCATGTGCAAGTGAAGCCCCTGTCAGCCAGATGGAACAAACCCCGTTATCCCAGTGGAAAACAGTGCAGCTACAGATGCTAAGTCCAGAGGTTCCCATGGTTAAAATAAATGTTGTCATTAATGATGATTATGATGTTCAGTGTAGGACTTTGTGTGGAACTGAAACGTTGCCAGTCCATTTGATTAAGCTGGTGAGCAGCTGCTATGCCACCTGAAGCTGAAAATCAATGTGCCTTCTTACTGATGTGCAGCTGATTTCTCCCTCCATGTCCCCGATCCCCAATCTTCCTCATTCAGCTACTCTAAGAAAAGTGATTATTGGTTCCTCAAGATCATTCATCTGAGTATGCTGCAGAACTCTGGGGAGAGCAAGGACCCAAACTTCTGTGGCTCTGCTGGATAAAAGCATCGAGTCATCACCGTACTCAGGCCTGCGGGAGTCCTGATTCAGTTGCTGGGGTCTGGGCAATGTTCACAGTGGGAAAGGAGAGCCAAAGTAGTCTTTTGGGTGGGGCCTCTGAGGTCAATTCATTACACTGTTTTTGCTTCCACAACTGAGTGTGTAGTAAAATTTGATGTGTGATGTGATTATAATTCTGTGTCTCACAAGTGCTAGAGGGAATCATCTTCATTAGGAAGAGCTGCACGTGTGAAGTGAACATACCTTTGGTGGTCCCCAAATCCTTCTGACTGCTTTCAGTTACAAGTCTCTGTGACTGCAGATTTTGCAAACTGGAGCTTCTGACAGTCAGGCAGTTTCCGCCTGAAAGGGCTGCTTGAGGATGTGGACCCCCTGCTGCCCCGATACAGCCACCAGGTATCTTTTGAAAATCAGCTGTTAGCTTGCTTTTGAGCTCTTACTGAAACTGGACACCTCACTCACGGGGACCTTGTGATTCTCTGGTCTTTATTTCCATTGGGAGAGGGGGAGTCAGTTTGGACTCAGTGATTAACAAGGTAAGACGATTTCAACAGGCCTCACTAATCAAATGGAAGTTTATACTCAAGAAAGTGGCCAGCCTGTCCCCAGTGCCATCTCAGCTTTACACACAAAAAGTAGCAGTTGCCCTCTCCTGGCCACTCCAATGCCAGAAACAAAGGTACTGGCTCAATGGGACCCCTCTGTTCACAGTGCTTTCTGTAATGCTTGGGCCTGGTTGGATGATGTTCTGGTTACACTGAAACCTGATAATGTCCACTGGGCTGCTGAGGTTGTACAACCTCTGCAACAGCTGTGCAGAACTGACAGTGAATGTGATCACTCTACTCAGCAGAACTCCAGGCCATCCCCACATTGTGACTGACTCTTGGGTTGTAGTCAGTGGTCTAGCTTATGTATCTGCCATTTGAAAAACTACAGACTGACAGATTAAAGATACCTGTGGGGGAGGGACTATGAATTGTAGCAAAACTGCTGATCAAATCATCTGAGGCCCATATTCTGATGAGGCCCCCTGGAATCAAACTGCTGAGTAAATCTCTGTCACCTGATGACCACCATTGCTGCTTGGAAAACTATAGTACTGACTGTGGCAATATAGCCAGTATCCTAAAATAGGTAAAACGTAAGCCTAAGTATTCAGCTGTTTGGGTCCAGGACCATTGGGAGAAAGGAGCAAGGATGAAGTCTATACTGAAGGTTGGCCGTACCTTGCTAGCCAGAGCTCTGTTGAGCGTAGCCATAATAAAATGTTTTATGAGATAAATTGAACAGATTTGGACCTAACCTTTGTTAATTAGAATAATCAGAGGGGCCAACAGAGTGATTTACTATCAGAAATTTTTGCCACACAGATGGTATAAAAATGAGTAGCGGGTATTATTGGAAAATAATTCTCTGTGGCTGTCATGAATATCTGTATGTCTGGCAATAGAGGCATGATTGCCTTTCTCCCAGACTTTCTTTTCAAGGATTTTTGTATGAGGAACAACTCTGAGTGACAGAAATATCCTTCCGGAACAATGAGTAAGTGTGCTTACAGCCTTGGATAATAGAGATAGTGCCTTCCTTTGAATCAAAAGGCAAGGATGTTCGTGGTTAAGCATAATGAACATAATCTCTACCTCTGTTGCCAGGGGAAGAGATGCTTACTGTATGTACATCGCTAAAGGCTCAGGTTCTCTGTGGTGGGGGTTCCTTACCTGCAATGCGGCCAATTGCCTGTGCGAGCACCATATGCTCCCCTTTGCTTCTCTCTGTGAGAGTTGGGGTTTGAGGAATCACCACAAGTACTGATCCGATAACTACTACTATTTGTTGTGTGTAGTAAGTTTTTTCTCTCTGACCCAGGAGTCTTTGCCTTCTGCCAGCATCCATGGCAAGCTCACTTGTTAGCCTGCATGTAGAGTAAAATTGCAGACTCTTCACTCTTCACAGTTAGAAGCTATCAAAGATACACCTCTAATCTTAGTTGTCTGAAATAGTGGGCATTTACTTTTGTCCATACAAAGTATAAAATAATTTCTTCTTGGCATAAAATTCTTATTTAAGCAGTGATTCAGGGATGTAGGCTCCTTCAGTTTTTTTTTTTTTTTTTGTCTTTATTAAATAGCTTCCACGTTTGCTACACTCACTTGCATCCAGCTGGCCAAAGGGAAAAGAATGTGGAGGAATGTGCATGGGGTATTTTCTGGGCCAGCCTTAAAAGCGGTGCGTGCTATTCACCTTCATTTTCATTGACTAGAGCTTGTTCAAACATTACTGTCAGGGGAGACACAGTCCAGTCCTTTTCCACAAATGGATGGTATTTCCAATCAACAGACATGAAAAGTGAGTGAGACGGTCTTTACCATGGTTAAAATCAGAGGCTGTGTGAAATAGAGTGTGCTAGAAGGTGAGAGTCTAGTCGTGAATCATCTTTTACCTTAGGTTGGTCTCTCTGAAGGAGACCAGAAAGGCTGAAGGATTTTAATCATGAAATAACAAGATTTAAGGGAGAATACTTATGAAGCTATAGCAACAGGCTGGGTGAGAAAAAGTGACAATTTTAATGAAGCCAGTGACAGAAGAGACTCACTAATACAATAACAAGTAATTATTGAGCACACTCTAAGGGTCACGCATTGTGATGGGTGCTGGCTATTTGCCAAATTAAAATCAGTAACAAATATACCAAGGAAACAGCAGTGGTAAGAGAGAGAAGCTAAAGAATGGCATGTGCTGGGAGAATGTCTGAGGGCAGGCATGAGGTGGGGGAAAGTGCGACCAGTTTTGAAACACTGAATTCTCTATGCTTGTACAGCACTCAGGGGGACATGCCCAGCAGGCATTGTTTATGTGTAGCTGCAGCTCCTTAGGGCAGTCGATGCAGAGTTGGCAGTGTGCAGGAGGAGACAAAAGATCACCAAGAAAGGGCTCACACATATTCAGCAAGTGTGTGTTAATTGATTTTTGTGTGATGTATTTTTTATTTGTTGTTAGAAAGGGGAACTTACTACTCTTTGAATTACTGAACGTATTCAGACTTTCTTATGATTCTCAGGTGTTCGGGTAGAGTTAATATGCAATGCCTGAAAAGACATAATAGTAGCACTAGATTCAAGGAGGAATCTAAAATAATGTTAAGTGAACATATATTCTGCTTTGACTGAAATGACAATAATTGGTCTACAATTTCTTCAGATTGTGTTTTACTCCTGCTGGCTACAACGGTGATGCACAGAAAGGCCTCAGGCCCTTTAACTGTACACAGCATATTGTTATCGGCTTAAAAAACATGTTTTCCTTTTCTTGTTGGTTAAGTTCAGCTATTTTATAAAGAAGTACTCTTCGTCCATGTATGCTCCAAGCTAACTGCTGTTGCAAATGCAGTTTCAGGATATGTTCAGTGATAATGAGACTACTTGGCTTAAGATTGACTAGTTTCATTTCTGTTTTTTCATTTTTGTAGTTTTAGGACTACAGGTAATAAGAAATAGGAGTGAGTTTTCTCTTTATTTGCACCACTTTCCCCTGCCACACCTGTCCTTTGTTGTCTGGTTGAAATTATGGCCACTCTGTAAAGGAGGCACGGTCTCATGACTGCCCTCAAAGGGGGCCTAGCACTCTGCATGGCTGTGCTTCCCTTCAGCCCTCCGCCCTCCCAGGGAAACTGCCTGCATCGCAGCCTGCTCAGAAGATGCAGAAATGAGGATGCTGTTTTCTTCTTGGTTAATTTTTGCTTACTGAATTGCCCAATTTCATGGACATTGAGGAGGGTTGTATGTAAACATTGTAACAGGAACCATCTGGGTTCTTCCACTGAGTGAGTTAGAACAGGATGCTAGTAAAACAAAATAAGCACTTTGGACTCTAAAAGAGCCAGTGAGCATTTTTCTGTGTCATAGAAACAAACCGAGTTTTGCATTCAAAACAGCCACTGTGTGCGCTTGTTACAAAGTCAGGGTGAAGCACTATAAATTGGTCAACCTACATTTATCAACCCTGATGAAAGGCAAGACACTAACCCTTTTAAGTGCCGGTCCTGTTGATCTGGGTTGGTTCCCTCAGCTATCCATTTGAAGAATTTGATAATGAGTTACCCAGACTTAGCTTTGCTCAGAGATACCAGGAGATTGTGTTTGTAGAGTCTGAAAAGATGTGGCCTACTTCTAATTTTAACTGCAATATGAACTTTAGAAAGGCTCTTTCTGCTTTTCCTATTTTAAACTAATGTCCTTCTAAATATGGTGTGCCCATACAACTTATAATAGTTTAGGGACACTGGTTCCCTAGTCCAGACCCTCTTCCATTTCAGATTGGGCACAAAGGTAGAACAGGGTGTAAAGTTGGGCTGGAGCTTGGCTGTTTCCAGTGGGATACCGAGGGTTGGGTCCTGCTGGAATGGGGTTCTGTCGTTCTGGAAGCTGTGTTTAGGTGCTGGTTGTGCTGTGTGATGCAGGGAAGAAATGAGGAGGACACCTTCATTTCCAGTATCTGCTTTCACAGCACAAGCCAGAAAAACAAAATCCACATTCCTCAAGTACAGTGTATAGAGGTCAGCATCTTGCATGACTCTGCTTGCTGAACATCTGTTAATACAAAGATCTAATTTTTAATGAACTCTAACAAAGGTTAGTTTATTGTTACATGTAGAATTACATGTAGAATTACTCAACAGATTTGCTGTTTAGATCCTGAGTAAATCAGCACTTCCAGTTATATCTTAGAAATCAATCTTTGAATTTTATAATTATAATTATATTGATTATCGCTGTTTTAAGGAAAAAAATAACCTTGTGTTGCCATAACATAAACTTGGTATTTGGATTATAATATTATTATATTGATTTCTTACCTTTTTACCTTTATGTGGTAAGAATTTAATGTATAAATTGTAATGGCTTGACGTTTCAGATCAGGATGTGTGATGATCTAATGGTTATCTGTTGTTCTTGCCTTGTATTTCTCGCTGCAGGAGTTGTCCCAGCTACCTGGACTTCCTGAGTATGTGAAAGTAGTAGAAGTTGGACCTAGGGATGGGTTGCAGAATGAAAAGGTAGATTGATATCAATTTTACACAGCTTATTTTAAATGCTAAATTAAATGTTAATATTTATTAAGGTTTTAAAGACTTACATGGATTTCACATGCTACACTATTATTTCTTCTCAATTGTTAGTTGAATTTGTAAATCTTAACTAGGATTTTCTTTTAGTTAAGAAGTCATTTTCTGTTTATGCTTCGATAGATCCTCTACAAATTAGTTGTAAAATAACTTTCAATGTTTTCATAGGTTATAGTTCCTACAGATATAAAAATTGAATTTATCAACCAACTTTCCCAAACCGGCTTGTCTGTAATAGAAGTGACCAGCTTTGTGTCTTCTAGATGGGTACCACAGGTATGTATATCCATGATTCCTTATCCGGATGCTTAATCCAGCTTTGTGAAGGTTTAGAAAACAGTGTGATTTACATTGTGATATAATGACTAATTTGCTATGTTCTTACAAAATTTTAGCCCACTCACTGAGGTAAGATTAAAGAAAAAAACCCTTTGATGAAATATGTCAAATAAGTCCTTAAAAGTTATTGAGAACTCCTTCTTAATCCTACCTGAGTATTTGGTCCCGTAATGAGCAGAGGATGCAGCTTATCTCTGACATCTTTTCACCTTCAATAAATTGAAGGTTCCTCTGAGATTCTGCCTTTAGTAATTTTCTCTGCTTGTGCTCTTTTTGCCTATTCTTCCAACATGAATAGTCACTTTTAAGAGGATGGGAAATCTGTGTTTCTAGTCCTCCCCTCTCTGATAAGCTTTAGCTAGATGTTCAGTGAGCACCTCAAATCAGTGGGTTCAAGATCAAACTCATTACTGTCTATCCTACTTTTTGCTAATAGCTCAACCTTTCCATTTGGAATCTTGTATTTCAATGCTCAATGGGTTGTCTGCTATATCTAGTCAGTTACTGACTCATAAAAATTCTAATTCCTCATATAGCATATACCTATCTCTTCTTTTCAATCTCATTGATACAGTAGTAATCCACACCTAATTATTGTGATGATCCCTTAAATGATATCGATAAGCACCAGTTCTCTTTTTCTTTTCCTTCTATATTTTCCCATTGATTCTAAAATAATCTCCCATAAGTATCACATTCTCAAACTCATAAGCTCCTTAGAGGTTCCCTTCTCACCATTGCAAAGTCTGGGAACTTCAGCCTGGTATTCAAGGCTTTCTATATTTAGTACTTTTTTCCTTTCCAGTCTTAACTCTATTTTCCTACTTCATTTTGCTGAATCCCTGCCAAGCCAAATTGCTTTTTGTTTTTTTTGTTTACATGTCCTGCCTATTTAGCTCTATAGCACTTTATCAATAGTTGCCTATGTACATCTCAGTTTCTTCATTGCTCTGAAGTCATGACATGATGATGTGAAATGGCTTAGACCATTAACGTCTGTTAACTGGAAGGTACTGGAAGCAAAAGAAACCACAGTATGATTAATAGTATCAGTAATATGTCACTTTCCACAATTTTCAAATATGAGTTACTTTTATTCATCCTCAGTAGACCATAATTTTTCTTTATCTCAATTGTCACTGTTCATAATAATATTTTTTATAATGATTTTCAACAATCTACTTTTTGGATGGTAAGCCTTATGGAGGTAGTGACCATGTCTCTCCTTATGTATCCCCAGCGCCTGGTGCCTAGTGAGTAAGTGCTCAGTGAATTATTGTGAAATGAATAATAAACCAATCAGCATGAAAGGAAAAACATTACTTTCAATTCTTTGGTTTGGACAAGTGACTTTTACTTCTGGTCACATGTTTGGCCCTGTGTAATGAAGGTCACAAATATTTTCCTTAGGAAGGCATGAATAGCTTGATAGGACTGTACATATTTCCTTTATATGTTCATCTGGTAAAATGCTAAATGTTAGTATTTTCACTTACTGTTACTAACTGAAAGAGAATGTGAGACCCTTTTTTTATCTTTAAGTCTTCACGAAATTGCTTCTGCATTTGATTCCATCAGTACTTGTTTCACATACTTGGTTGTTGTTCAGAGATGCTGGCTGGTCTGGTACAACTTCACAGTAAGGGCTGAGAGAGAGAGCAGTGTTTGGGAATATTAATTGATGAGGAATCAGTGTTATACTTTAGACATTATATTTTATAGGTCTCTCCAAGATACTTTTATTTCCCAATAGTTTTATAAGACTGCCTACAATGTATTCTTCTTTACTAGTATGCTTATGGTCACATTTATATTTCAGTTTATTGAGATTGACCCAGCACACACCCAGCAACATTTAGAAGTACAAGGAAAGAATGCCTTCTACAGGGCCAGACTTCTTACAAAACTAGTTAGGGGGGAAGATGGACAAAACAAAAGGGAAGTCAGTTCCTTTGTGAGCAGTACCTGGAAAATGCCTTGTGGCCTCAGATTAAGTAGATATATGTGATGGGACCATAAAATATTATGATTTATTCTGGGCTTGGCTCTGAGGTGAATTTGGGACTGAACCTGTTGAGATTTAATGAGCTCTTCCTAGGCACAAGGTGTCATGGAATAAATGACATAATTCCCCCAGAGCTCTTGAGGACAGCTGTGGGGAGGTACAAGCAGCTCTGGTACCATGTTCCTGTCTGTGCTCCACCTGGAGCTTCGGGAAGTGACTAAACCACTTTAAACCTTGGGTGTCCAGCAGGGAAGCCTGTAGTGTGGGAGGGTCAAGGCAGAAAGGCATGTGACTAGGTCCCTCTCTGTGACTGTCCAGGGTCCAGAGGCCCTGAGGCCCGACCACTGTTCAGGAAGGAATGACTGACGGATGGACTGACCGACTTAGCCCGGGCTCCACAGAAGTTAACTGCCTTTTCTTCGATAAACAGCCTTTTTTCTTAAAGATTAACATATGTACTTAGTTTAAATAGTTGATTGGGCCCAATCTGAATAATTAAAGATACTAATTTTTCAAATACTAAAGAATATGTTCTATACTTCACTTTTAATACTCATCTGGTTATGTGCATTATAAGTCCCCCCAAAAGCATTTTAAGTAAATCACTTTTTGTAAAAGAACAGTGTGCCTGAATCAGACATGAGATTCATATTCTAAAATTATACTGGTCATTTACTATTGGGTTGGCTAAAAAGTCTGTTACATTTTTTCTGTATGATGACTACAGTAGCTTAGTTGTCTTTAACTTCATTCAAAACAATTTTGTTAGATTGTATTGTGACAGCTCTATGAGAGCATGCATTTAAAAAAAATAACACTAAAATTGGTGAGTCTTTTTGCAGTCATTTTAATATTAAAGATGGAAGAAAACACACAACATCTTGGGTATATTATGCTTTATTATTTCAAGAAAGATAAAAATGCAACTGAAACCAAAGAAGAGATCTGTGCAGTGTACGGAGAAGGTGCTGTGACTGATAGAATGTTCGTAAGTGGTTTGTGAAGTTTCTTGGTACTATGGACATTTTGGCCAAAAAATTGTTTGCTGTGGGGCTGTCTTAGGCATTGGAAGATGTTTTATCAGCACCCCTGGCTTCTACCCACTAGAAGACAATAGTGGGAAATGGCTGGCATACTCAAAACCTCCGAATCAATAAAGTTATGATGAAAATCAAAGATGTGTCTTTTATTTTACAGAAAAATGTAACAGACTTTTTGACCAACCAAATACATATCAATTGTTTGTCAAGGGCAATATTGAGAATATTCAATTTTTGTGATTTATTTTTCATAGTTGTGTTTATGTTTTAGAAATCACTGAGCTTTCCTGAACACAGCACTTTTTATTGTTGTATTACAAGTTATCTCATTGTGTAACTCTGCTGATTTCATTGGTTTTGTGTTAACAAAAAAAGGCCTAAAGTCAGCAGAACTATTTCATGTTAATTTCTCTTTTGAAATGTTATATCATTGTCTTCTAATTCTGATGAAACTTTTATGACATCAGACTCATCTAAACTAAAATAATGGCTGAGATTTGTGACAGAACAATAAACAGCTTATTGTAATTGTCTGAAGTAGCTTCTGCTTCCAAAGAGTGAGTGTGGTCACCAGTTGGTATTATGTTAATTCTCTGCATCTTCCAATTCTTTCTGTCAAACCTAGGTCATGAGAATAGCCTTCTAGTTTATGTTTATATTGCTGCTTGTTCACTTATTTCTTTTTTTAGTGTTTTATAGCTTTTTTACAGTTTCCCTCCTACTGTTTTGTTTGGCAGTGGCTTTCTAACTAAATCAGCTACAGAAAAGTTCCGTGGTAGCAGGGTGCCATATAAAACAGGATCCCACACCTCTAATCTAAATAGCGAAAGATGATAAAATTCCCGCCATTAAAAAAAAATGTTCTTTACAACTTATCTAGAAAAAGGTTTTGTTAGAGTGACTTACAAGACCATTTACAATGACTCCAGATAGCTCCCCACTTCAGTGGAACAAATAACCATAACAGCAGAAAGAAAACATGGTTATAAAAATAGGTTTACTGCAACTTAGGAATGTGGCTCTTAGTAGTGAGCCATTTAAATCATTATAAATACAGTAATTTAGAAAGTGGACTAGAGTTTTACATGCATCCTTAATTTAGTTGTTTGGCTTTAAGCATTTCATTCACATGAGTGATTAAAGTAAACATCATTTATTTGCATGAGAATATATTAAATGTATACAGCACTGTATATTTATGTATGTCATAAGCAAAGTCTAAGTTCTAAATATTTACTCCCTGTTTAATTAATTTCTAATGATTGGAATGGGTGTGTCACAAACCTTGACATGTCATCATGCACTAGAAATAGATTTTCTCTGTAAAAGTAAAAACAAATATACATAAAAGACTAATAATTATTTACAAATCAGTCTAACACTCAAAAATATGGCCCAAGTACAATATAAGCAAGAACGAATGTGTAAACTTTTTCCTGCTCTTCTTTTACTGTGTGTTGCAATTAATTCTTTATTGGTCATGAAATCACGTTTACTGGATTGAAGTTTAAGATACAGATTTACATTGATGAGATGCAGAAGGCTGTAGCTTCTGTTACTGAATTTCCTCCTGGCTTCTATTCCTGGCTCTGCTGTTTTTGAGAGGGAAGGGTGTGTAGAGAAAATGCAAGTAATGGGGTTTAGTGGAGATGTTGATTTTGTGTGTGAGAGAGAAAGAATAAGGAGAGAAAGAGAGAGAGAGAGAGAGAGAATGAGGATGTGCCTGAGCATACAGACACACAGAGCCCCAAAACTCTTTTGCTTATGAGGCACAGTTAATTGGCAGGGTGGTTTTATCGTCTGGGAAGTGTTCCAGTATGAGTCTCATTCATTATACCCCAGATGAGTTGGCCTCTGCCATCGCCCCAAAGAGAATCCTGATGAAATACACCAAAACTGCAGTTCCCATTTTAGAGAGTGAGAGGATTCCTTTTACTCAAGCCAGGTCAGGGAGAGGGAGAGTGGGCCGAAAGAGGAGCAAGACTTAACTTACACCCACTTCAAGGAGATTGATTCTGAATGCTCAGTGCTTCGTATAGTACACTTTTCTACTACACACTAAGATTGAACGTCATTTAATCCTTGTCATATTCAGTACCCTTATGCGTTCCACATGTTACTTCCATAATAGTGTTATCTGTTTAATTATGGCAGTTAGCATTAGGAAACAGCATTTCAAGTCACCTGCACTAGTCATCGGTGAAGTCTCCATTTCTTTTTGTTTTCTCCTGAATGGGTAGTTCCGGAGCACTCACCAATGCTGCTTTCTTGTCAAAAAGCTTGTATTAAAGAGGTTTAAGGGTATATTCTTTTTAGCTGTGGTTTCTAAATATACTAGGTTTGTTTCATTTCTCAACTTATTTGAGCATGTTGAATTTCTTACATGTCACATAATAAGTGCTGTGTTCACAATCTGGTCTCAGAGAAGAAATAAAGACACCAGGTTCTTTTGTCAATGACTTCAGATGGTTATTGAAAGTTAAATGGGGATAAAATTATTCTATGAAAGCTATATTCTAGTAGAAAAAATACATTAGCTCCTCAGAAAATAGAAAATGAGCATACAATATTTTCCTCTTTATTCTGTTCCAAGCATTTAATGGAATGAACCATAGACCCTTTAGATTGTTTCTGTAAGTCTGTTTTTCTTTCATTGACTGTATGGCTTGTGGAGAATATTCTAGCTGTATGTGTGTGCAGTGCATGTGCACATGCGTGCTAGTTCAAAATTTACGCTAGTTTATTTGATCATCTGCATAACAAATGTCTCCAAAATTTAGTGGCTTAATAACATTTGTTTGTGCTTATGGTTTCTGTGGATCAAGAATTGAGGGATGGCTCCATTGGGTACCGCTAGACATTTCTCAGAGATGGTGGTCAGAGCTGGAGAAGCAGAAGCTAGGAGGCCTGGGAACCTGAGAGCTGCCAGGCATCGCTCTTATACCACCTCATGTGTTCTCAGAGTCTCTTCATGTGATCTCTCTGTATGGGCTGTGTGTGGACTTCCTCACAGCATTCCAGCTTTAGACCAAAAAAAAAAAAAAGTGACTTAAAACTGCAAAGGCGAATCTTGCCAGAGGCAGGGGAAAGTGGTATGCCTATTATAAACAAACCTTATAAATTTTATAGCATTATTCCTTCAAAATTTATTAGTTGAGCCAATTACAAAGGCACCCGGTTTCCAAGGGAGGGGACAAACGCCACCTCTTGATTGGGAGTGGCATTTTAGAAGCACATGTGAGGAGAATATCATTGGAGCCATTTTTATAGCCTATGATGCTTACGTTTTGTTTAAATGGTCTAATTCCAAGATTAGACCTCCAGAAATGAAAAGTAGCAATCAGATTTTTTGTTGCTGTTTGTTAGCATGAAACATCCTGCATTATTTTAAGTTTCTATATTAAAATGTTCTTCTAAATTTGCAAATTTTCCTTCTTTTATATGAAAATAATCACATTTAATTAATCTAGTTATATTTTTGTACTGATAAAGAATAAATCCAGTTAAGAGAAAAACAGATTCTGCATTCTGCAAACCCCCACTTCAAAAAGAAAGAGAAAAATAAATAAATTTTATATTTTTTATATATATATAATTTATATATATAAGTAAATTTATATATACATATATATGTATATATACATATACATATATGTGTGTATATATACACATATACATATACATATATACACGTATATACACATATACATGTATATGTATATATATACACATATACACATACACACACACACACACACACATATATATATATAAACACTGTCAGGGCTGATGCTGATTCTTATCTCATTCCTCCTCACTCCCTTTATAAAGTTGGTTTGCCTTAAATGGGCTTCAGGGTGGTAGTTGAGGGAGAGGTGTGTTGCCTAGACAACTTGAGAGAAGAGGGGGAGAAAGCTGCATCCACAGCCCTCTTCGGGACTGTGTCTTCCACACCTCTGGTTAAAGGCAGAAATGGGGTAGAAGCAGGTGAAACAACCATGGGCATTTGCTCTCATAACCATTTCTGCTCTAGAGTAAAGCAAGCCTTTCCCTGGATACCAATTTCTAAACCTGTAGCCCAAATTAGGAAGTTGTAGGAGGAGAGAATCACCTCCCGCCAACAAATGGGGATGGAAAAAAGAAGAAAAAGCCAGAAAGCAGAAGGTGACAGTCACACCTTGCAGTTTGTCCTCCACAGCTGAACCCCTGCCATCCACTCTGAAAACGATGAGCATCCACAGCAGCAGGATAGAATGTTATTTCTATATCCCCCTGGAGCTGTGCCTTTCAGGTCTAGACCAGCTCCGCAGAGTCCCAGCTTCTGGACTAACACCTTTTCAGAGAGTCTATTGTAACCTATTTGGCATGGCTGACTTGTACACACGATTCGATTCAATGTGTTAAATTACTTAGGTAATGCCTTCTTACTTGGAAGGAATAAAGAGCAGGAAGGCTTTTTTTTGTTTCAGAGTAAATGTCAATGTACTCCAGAAATGAAAAGTAGTAATTAGAGTTTCGTTGCTTTTTTTTGTTAGCACAGACACCCTGCATTATTTTAAGTTGCCATGTTAAAATGTTCCTCTAAATTTGTAGTCAAATTTTCCCCCTTTTAAGTGAAAATAATCGCATGAATTCTGAATAGTATACCAGGCACTGTTTACAATGTGGTGATGTATTTGATTTATATAGTATACTAGTGTTGGTTATATAATACAGAATATCACTTATTATCACTTTACAAATGGTGATAAAGTAAATTCCTACATTCCTGTAATCAGTGGGTGGCGGTTTGCTTAACTATTTGTTTTTAAGCAGTGATTAACCTGAATGCCTTGTTTTTCAGTTGCTGCGTTGTTACTATAATCACAGCAACCAAATTGCTGAAAGCAGTGATTCTCAACCTTTTTTCATCTCATAGCACACATAAACTAATCACTAAAATTCTGTGGCACACCAGGAAATGTATTTTTTGCTGAGCTGACAAAACAAATAGGTATCATTTTGATTCATTCATATGGAACGGCTATTGGTTTGTTGCTGTTGTCTTTTTTTATTCGACAATCTAAGCGAAAAGAGGTCAGTGCCTCTGACTAAACAGTCAGGTATTGCATGTTTTAAAAATTCTTGAGGCACACCATTTGAAAATCACTTATCACTAGCCTAAAGTACATTCACAAATTTTTAAAGCACCTTTGTCTGCCTTGGAAAAGAACATGGGAATATGATATTTTTTATTAGAATAGTGGGCAGTACTTTTTATCCTTTTGGGCTTAAGGTTATGTTTCACAATAAAATTGGAAAAAAAAATGTGTTCCTAACATTGTACGTATTACGTGGCCTTCAACAACTACTTATTCTGTACCTAAGATGTAGTTTCATTATAGTCTGCAGAGCAAAACAAAGAAAAGCTTATAATTAAGAGCAATAATACCTGCAGTTTTACTGGTTGCATTTAAAAGATTTTTCATGTTGAAAGTATAATTCAACAATTTTTGGCCCTTTTCCTCCATGAGGCCAAAATCCATTATTATACTCAGATTTGTTATGTACAGCATAAGTAGCTTTTCTAAGCACTTATTTTGATCAACATTTTGATGAACAAATTGGGTTTTTTAGTTCTTAGATTTGTAAGTGGAACCATAATAAAATATTAAAGTAAAAATACCTTACTTCATTTTAATGCAATTATATTGTTTATCATTGATCAAATTTTCTTTGAGTTTTCCCATGAAAGAAATAAACTTTTAAAGCCATTTTGATCATGTTAAAATTTCCTTTTTGGGTCTGATTAAAATTATCCTAAAATTGGTCTTACAGAATTATTGGTATGCACTGGCAGCTGAAAGCTCTGTACCTAATATAATTACAGAAAAGCTGAATAGAGGTACATTTTGGCACAGAGTGACTTGTATCTAACTTTTTAATGGTCTTTTCTGCTTTACTCTGATTAGTTTGTTGATAAACATTGTCAATCTTATTTTAGTGTAAACTCATTCCATCGATACGACTCCTGATAAGCCTCTTAAGTGCAGTTCCCTTTGGGAGAAGTGGAATATGCTAATGGCGTAGGCTTGGAGGAAATAAAAGTACTATACTTTTATGACTGTGCGCTACAGTTATGACTCTCTCACGTGGAGAGTCACAGTCATTAGTGAAAACTAGGTTTGAAGTTTAAAGTGTGAAGATATTAAATGTAAACGGGTTTGCTCACCAGTTCGTAGTATGTGTTCAAGGAGCACCTGTTCTCAAAAGCTTGTGATCCTTGTACACTGAGCACTGACAATGAAAATATCATACCAAATATTTTTAAATAGAGTGTGATTTTAAATGACATTTTTATGTTCATAAAGAATTATGTGTTCTGATTAATTTTGAAAAATATCAGTAATTTTTGTTCTAATTTTTAGACACACAAACATCAATCTGAAGTTGTCTGGTTCCATTGTTAGAAAGTTCATTAGGGGTCATGTGAGTAAACACAGAGAATTGGGCAAATCTGAGTGCCACATTCACAGTATATTTCAAAAATCACATTAAATGATAGTTAAGATTTATATTTTGAAAGTTATCCCTGAGTGAGACATAATATGTTAACATTTTACTTATTCTATATTTGAGAAAATAAAAAGACTATGAATTTGTGTAAATTCACTTACCGTATACCTGTAAGTAGAAAGCACACTTCGAAAAGCATTTTATTTTGTTAGACTTCAAAAATTTTATCCGCATTCATTTTGCTTGCATATTCAATTTATAGAGTTAAAGGGTGTAATTGGAATGATAACTTTCAGAATAATAGAATAATTTATAGCATCTATGAATTTTAGATATTTCTTGTTAATATGTAAAAAGTGTCATTTTATAAATGTATTGGACAAGTTCAAATTTGTAATTGCAAAAGTTTATAGGTTATAGTTTTAATTGTTCTGCCCACATTCATATTCATCTTTTAAAATACAAAATTAAGAACTCTTCAAAATATCAACCTGCTTGAAGCAAATTTATGTGGATAACTTTAGAACATGATACTACTTACTTCCAACATCCTTATGTTGCCCTGATGTGAGACCCATTAATAAATTGTAATATTATTCTTAGTCAAGGCTGATGCATTTTATATTGAACTTAGCTAATAGTATATAGTAAGAAATGCATTTCTAAGTGACCCCAAAATACTTATTTTCCCGAAGTCCTCCATGTCACATATTTCCTGTGCTTTTAGTGACATTATTACATCTGTTGTTTAGATATAACGGCATACCTATTTTGTGGTGGAGCAATAGAAATCTGAAACCTGACTCTTACACATCATAGGATTTGGCAAAGTTTTTTCATCTCTCTATACCTTGGATCATTCCATTTATTTATTCACACATCCCTTGCTTTTACTTTTACTCTGTCTCTATTTTTTTAAAAAAAAGCATTGACTGTCTTTGGTTATATTTTGCTTGTTTGTTTTGTTGATTAGATTCCTGTTAAAGATGAGATCATATGGTATTTGTCTTTTACCACCTGACTTATTTCACTTAGCATAATGCTTTCCAGTTTCATCTATGCTGTCGCAAAGGGTAGGAGCTCCTTCTTTCTTTCTGCTGCATAGAATTCCATTGTGTAAATGTACCATGGTTTTTTGATTTGTTCATTTACTGATGGGCACAATTGAGAACAGGCTGACAGTGACCAGAGGGGAGAGGGGAAGGAATTTCAGGGGAAGGGGGGAAGGGTTTGCAGGAACAAGTATAAAGGACATGGGGTGGGGGGTGGAAATGGGAGGAGGTGGGGAAGGCTGCGGGGTGGGCTGTAATCGGGGTAAAAGGCGTAAAACTGTACTTGAACAACAAAGTAAAAATTTTTAAAAAACTGAAAAAAAATGCATCAAGTTCTTTTTTGACTCCAAAATTGGATACTGTATAGTTGCTAATAATAACCATAATACTGTAATATCTACATAATAAGACAATTGTAAAGTTAAGAGAGATAATGGAAATTAAATCACTAAACAATTAAAACTCATACATATTGCTTTTTAAATGAAGTGGCTAAAGTGTAAATGATCTATTTTAAAAATTAACCTACTAACCAGAATACATTAAGCCATTTATAATTGTTCACTCTGGCCAAACTTTCAAAGTTCTGCCTTCATATTTCTTCTTGGCCTTTCAGGGAAGATAAGGTATCAAGTTCTGCCTTCTTTACTGTTTACCAAAACAGTCATCTCCAGATCCAGATAATGGCCAAATTATACATCCTTGTGTTTTGATTATATAAGCTGTTGTAGTGATGGCATTGCTTGTCATGGTACTAAGACCTTTTTTGCCATGTCCCTTTCTTAGTGTCCATGTTTTACCAGCACTAAGAAGATGGTCTTCCTCAAACAACCCAAGCTAGCCCTCCATTCCCATCAGTGCAGCTCTTCACTGTGAGCTGGGGTGGCTAGCAGCAGGGTGTGTAAATTTTGAAGGGAAACCCCATTTATAGTCAGTCTACAATGAGTACAATTAGATGTAGTGTTTTGGTAATCACTTCTGCTTCCATGCATGGGAAATAACAATGTCAGCAGTGTTATTATCAAACACAAAGGCATGATATATGAGAGACAACACAGCTGAATAGAAAGAAAATTATACTGGGAGCTTTGAGACTTCTTGCCCCTACTTCAGAGTGATGTTGGGAAGATGATTGTTTTGACATGGGAAGACCAGGAGGGTGGCCACAAAAGGCACTGACCTGAACAAAGAATAACTAATGCATATTTGTTCTGTTTATCTTAGGGAACTGGGAAATGTTACTTTGATTTCTCTGTCTAGAACAGTGGTCTCCTCGTTTATAACTCATGGATCCAGTGGGTAGATTGGGTTTATTTTATAATTTAAAAATGCATATTTGTGGACATGAATATATTATAATTAAAATGTCTGCATTCACAGTAAAAGAGTAGGCATCATATGCTACTTGCTTTGGTTGCTCCTGAAAAGCATCGGTAGAGGGCAGTACAAAAGTCCTTGGAACAAAAAGGTAAGGTTGAATAAGGAAGTACCACAGGAAATTATACACCAGGCCAAATTAGTTTTAAGGCTTCTGGACTTAAGAAGTTTTCTGAGTGTGGTGTCAGACCATTTTAGCAGTGGCAGCCAAGACAGGGTATTGGGTAGGAAAAAAACTCAATGTTCAATTTTCCAGAGATTTCCTGTGTTTATTATTGTAAGGCTGTGATTTATTAAAACTGTCTTACTTCTTCAAGCAGACCAAGGTCTCCTCTGTGCTACTGAGGCTAAGATATATGGGATTTGTGCAAAGAGTCTGTGAATGAGACAAGGTTATAGTACCCAGGCTACAGTGGTATTCCTAGCTGGGTAGAGCATTTTCACTCTGGGTTGTCAGGAAGACCTCTAGTCTCATTTTTTCTCATTACTGCATTTATGAATGTATTACCTCTAAAAGGAGTTACTGCTCAAATTGAGTTTTGAGTTATAGGGTCTGAAACCACATTATTTACATTTTAAAGTAATCGATGGCATGTGTTAAAGACATTGCATGTTTTATATCCATCTTTCCTGCTGTACTCTGCATACAGAAGGTAATGCCATCAGTTATGTCTCATCTGGCCAGTGGAGATTGTAGGCATGTTCTGACATTTCTCTCTTATTTTGAAAATAAATGAATGTTGTCCTGGGTGATGGTGGTGATGGTGGGCAAACAAAAACAAAGAATCATTTTAAAATATTTTTTTAAATTATTCAGCAAACAGTATTAGTGAGCAGAGGAAACTGAGAGCTACAAGACATAAGCATAAATCTATTTCTTGGAAAAAATTAGAATGGTTTATTAAACATGAATTTATAAAAATAAGTATACAGTTGATTCTTGAATAATGTTAAAGATGCCAAATATCCAGGCAGTTGAAAATTCTCATGTAACTTTTGACTAACCCAAAACTTGACATCTTATAACCTACTGTAGAGCTGGAAACATTATAGATAACATAGACAGTTGATTAATATGTTTTGGTATGTTTTATATACATAATGTACTATATTCTTATGCTGAAGTAAGCTAGAGAAAAGTGTTGTTAAGAAAATCATAAGAGAAACTGTGTTTACAGTATTTATAAAAAATAATCTGTGTACAAGTGGATGTGCACAGTTAAACCCTTGTTGTTCACGGGGCGACTGTACTCGAAACATTATGGATGTACCAAGAATAAGACATGTCAAACTGACCTTCCTTTTTTCTGGACAGTATTTTTGGAGTGATATGAAACACGAATACTGTAGGCATCTTGAATCTGTATTTCTGAAGGTCCTTAATTATCTTGATGATGTTGCTAAGAGCAAGGTAGGACATTTCACCAAGGCTGGTATTTTTCAAACTTTTATTTATTTTTTACTCATAGATCTTTTTCACCATGGATAAAACTTTATGTAGAACATTTATATATGACTTGCAGAATACCATAAAATATTTGTATAGGTCCCTCCCAAGGCCCTGGGAGGGAACCTAGCAATATGCTCACATGGGCATGTTTTAGTCAAATTTACAAAAGTTAGGTATCTTTTGTTGTTTTTCATAAACAGGCTTCAGCCCAAACTGCAACCATTTCAGACCCATAAAACCTGGATTCACTTCTTAATAAAAATAAAATGAAGCTTCCTTATGGAAGTAGGCATGGGGCCTCCAATGCACTGGTTGACTCCCTAAGCCAACCGTGGAACTGAGGCAGCCTTATAACTGAATCCACTTTGATTCCCAGTCTGGTTGATGTCCAGCGTTTCTTGAGTTTTGCTGACTACAGAGTCCTGTGTCCTGTAGCAGAACAGAATCAGAATCTGCCCAAATGGGTTTAAGAAATATGTAATTTTTTAAAAAAGTATTTCAAGTAGTTCTGATGAATGCAGGTTGGGAGATACTGGGTGAGATGAAAAAAACAATGCCCCCCCCCCAAAAAAAAGAAACTGTTCATCCTGTGAGGGGTATCTCAAGGAGCTCTTCTCTTGAATTTGTGATGTATGAACTCTTCAGCAGTGAGTAAGGTGAATATTGGAGGCTAGGTAGACAATACAGAGGACATGTTTTTGAAGGAGGTATTAGAGAGTGTGCTTTATAGTCAGGTAGACTTGGGTCCCATCCCAGCTCTCCCAGTCACTAATGGGTATTTTCCTCACTCTTAATATTTCTGCCTAGTTCTTATACAGGAACTGCCCCTTTCATTGGATTGTTAAAAATGTTTAAAACAATGTACACAAAGAACTCAACACATACAGACTTAGCATGTAAACATGCATAAAGTAAATGGTTTTTTCATCATCACTATCATTACTAACCATAAAATCTTAGAAGACTTAGTAGAGAGAAAGAATCATTATTCAAAATAGATGGTGTGCAATAAATTCAAACTAGAATAAAGGGCAAGGAGGAGAAATTTCAATTCAGCTCAACAACGATTTGTTAAATTTCCATTTTATGCAAATCTTCAAGGAGCTAACATTTTGTCAGGGAAAGAGACACAAAAATCAATATAAGTTATACAATGTTTGATAAGAACAGTGATAGAAGTAAAGTAATTTTACTTCCTATCCAGTGATTTGGAAATGCTGTTTAATTTGTTGCCTCTGTCAAGGTTCCTCATCATAAAACTTTTGAATGTAGGCAGTGATTTTCAACCCTTTTCATCTCATGGCACACATAAACTATTCTCTAAAATTCTGCAGCACACCAAAAAATGCATCTTTTGCTGATCTGGCAAAAGGAATAATTTTGATTCATTCACACTGGATGGCTATTGTGTTTGCTGTTGTCGTTTTTTAATTTGACAATCTAAGGAAAAAGGAGTCAGTGCCTCTGACTAAATAGTCAAGTAGTGCATGTTTAAAAAATTCTTGCGGCACACTGGTGTCCCATGGTGCACCAGGTGAAAATTGCTGAACTAAGGAACATGCAGTTTTCCAAGGAACAAGCATTAGGTATGGCTCAGTCTTCTTCCTCTTCAAGGATTGTGTGTTTAGGGTGCAAGGTATGGTCTGGCTCCTGAGAACATTCAGTTGTGAGAGTGGTGGGCCAGCGCTAATGCCTCCTCACGCCAGATGAAGCAACTGCTGTGCTGGGCCTCTCTCTGGCTGAGATCCGGCAATCCCTAGGGGATTGTGGCCAACTGCCTGTAGGGAATGTCCGCTACTGCAGGTATTAATTTAATTTAGAGGATCTGCGTTAGGAAAAAGGATGTATAATGTCAAATGCAAACTTAGGTATGAAAATTAGTATTAATTTTAATGAGAACTCATGAAATTATAAAATTAAAAAAATAATTTTCAGTTTTAGTTGATACACAGTTTTATATTAGTTTCAGGTATACACCATTATATTTATGTAACTTACTAAGTGATCACTGCAATAAGTCTAGTATCCATCTGACACCACACAAGCTTATTACAGTATTATTGACTGTGTCCCCTATGCTGTACTTTACATCCTCATGACTGTTTTTATAATTGGCAATTTGTACATCTTAATCCCTTCCCCCTTTTTACCCATTGCTCCTACACTCCTCATATCTGGGCACTATCAAAACATTCTCTATATCTCTGTGTTTGCTTTTGTTTTGTTTTTTTTCTTTATTATTATTACTTTTTAGATTCCACATATAAGTAAAATCATATTTCTCTGTTTGACTTATTTCACTTAGCATGATACCCCTAGGTCCAAACATGTTGTCACAAATAGCAAGATTTTATTCTTTTTTTATGGTGGTATAATATTTCATTGTATATATGTATATATATAACATCTTTATCCATCCATTGGAACTACCCAGCAATTCCACTTCTGGATATTGATCTAAAAAAAATCTAAAACACTGATTGTAAAAGTCATGTGCACCCCTCTATTCATTACAGCATTGTTTACGGTAGCTATAATATAGAAATTGTGAATTTTTTTAAATTAAAAATACCACAGATATATTAATATAAAGGAAAAGTACACTAATAATTTAATTAAATGTCTGAGGTTACTTCATAGTACTATTCTTGTTGTGGTAAGAAAACAACACAAAATCTACCCTCAACAAATTTTAGTGTAGAGTGCTGCCAACCACAGGCAAAACGTTGTGCCGCAGATCTAGAACTTAATCATCTTGTGTGACTGGAGCTGTGCCCACTGAACAACAACTCACCTCCCCTCTCCCACCTCCTTTTCTCTCAACTACCATTCTCCTTCGTGCTTTTGTGTGTCTATTTTAAATACCTCATATAAGTGAAATTGTGCTGTATTCGTTGTTCATGACTGGTTTATTTCACTTAGCATAATGTCTTCAAGGCTCATCCGTGTTGTTGTATATGGAAATGTTTCCTTCTTTTTCAAGACTGTGTAATATTTTATTGTATGTATGTGTCACCTCTTTATCCAATCATCCATCCATGGACATTTAGGTTGTTTTCCCATTTTGGACTTGTGAATAATGCTGCAGCAAACATGGAAATGCAAATATCTTCTTGAGATTCTGATCTCAGTTTTTATGGATATATACCCAGAAGTGGAATTCCTGGAACATGTTGTTCTATTTTTAACTTTTTGAGGAAACTCCACTGTTTTTTATAATGGCTGTACCATTTTACATTCCTATCAACAGTGTACAAGAGTTCAGTTTTCTCTATGTCTTTGCCATTGCTTGTCTTCGTGTTTTTATAAATGCTATCCTAACAGTTGTGAGGTGATATCTCATTGTGGTTTTTACTTGCATTTCCCCGTGAGTAGTGATGTTGAACATCTTTTCATAAAGCTGTTGGCCACTTGAATGTATTTTTTTGAAGAAAGACTATTCTAGTTCTTTGCTCATTTTTAACTGGGTTGTTGTTGTTATTTTGCTATTGAGTTGTATGTATTCCTTATATATTTTGGGTATTAACCCCTTATCAGATATGTAATTTGCAAATATGTTCTTCCAATACATAGGTTGCCTTTTCACTCTGTTAATTATTTCCTTTGCTGTGCAGAAGCTTCTTAGTTAGGTGTAGTCCCACTTGTCTGTTTTTTTTCTTGTTGACTGTCCTTTTGGTGTCATATCCAAGAAATCATTGCCAACATCAATGTTGTGAAGCTTTTTCCTTATGTTGTCTTCTAGCTGTTTTACAGTTTCAGGTCTTATGGTTCAGTCTTTAATCACTTTGAGTATGTATGCATTATACATACATTTTATGTATGGTATAATGTCAGGATTTAATTTTATTTTTTGCATGGGATATAATCTCATACTTTGTGTTGGGTAACCTTATACACAGATACATTGTTTTAGAAGAATTACTGTAGTTTTGTGTACTTCATGGTGAAAATTTTATACATATATTCTATTATCTGTGACTTAAAAAAAAACAAAAAATATGAATGATGATTTATAAGTGCTTATACTGTATATTGAATATTTGAGATTAAAAAAGGACTTCCATTTATTCTAACATTGATGAAAATGGATTCATTCACTTACAATTTTACACATACAATGTTTGGAAGAATTTTCTATAGTCTAGCTTCTGGCTCTGTACATTTTGAAATCTATTTCTTCTCAAGTATTTACATACTTCTGGTGCCAGATATTGTAGGTCACAGTGAATATAGAATTTTGGTTTAACTCTAGAGGGACAGTTTTAATAGAAGGTACATTAAGTATTATATTTTGTTTTTTTATTTTAAATATATGAGAACATTTATACCAGTGCTGTTGAGCACAGCAATTGTGAGCTCCCTTAAGTGGCAGAATCTGTGCCTGGATTCACACATGAAGAAATATGATATAGTGACCTAAATGACTTCAGTGGTATTCCAGCCTTTGTGTGTGTTAACTTGAAGACCATTAAGAACACCCTCTCTGTAGATAGAGCAGTGCTCTGTCTATCTAAGTGCTGTTTCATCTTTTTTCTCACACTTCTTCACTGCTCCAGAGCACTTAAAGCTTCTCACCACCAAAACATACCTCTTGAACCCCATCTTGTCTCTCCCCAAACTCATTACAGTTAAGATTGTTTAGATTTTTCCGGCTACCTCATCCTGTTTGTCCTAGCACTTCATAGCTTCCTCCTGTTCAATATACCATGACAAGAAATCCTAGCAGTTTGAGCTCTTCAGCAAGTCAGTAGAGTGAAGAAAGGAACAGTGGGTAGTGTTCACCATTGATGATGCTTGACTTGATCAGATTGGCTGGACCAGGAAAGAGGAGAAAAACCTATATATATAGGTTACAAGCCCAGCTGCAAGAGAGGTGGCCCCGTTACGTAAATTTAAAGATACCACTTATAAAGTGGTAGGTATGACTGTAAGGATTCAGTATCTTAACATTTTTTTCTCACATGAATTTTAGGTCCTCCTCTAAATACATTTGCCATTTAAGAACACAGTGCTAACTCAAACTCTTAATGTTCCCACCCCATTATGTAGTACATTTGCCTCAACTTGAACAGAACCACAAAGATGCACTGAGTAATTTCTGTGGTGGTATAAAGCAATTCCTCTCATATAGTTGGGAATCTTGTTAGTCACTAATATTTTGCTGAGTTAAAATAATAAATGTAGCAGTTTTATGTATCATAAATGTGGATAAGAGTCATTAATATGAAAATTTATAATAAATGCAGCTCTGGAACTTAGAGACCTATACAGTGTGGTATCTTTTTTTTTTTTAAGATTTTATTTATTTATTTTTAGAGAGGGAAGGGAGGGAGAAAGAGAGAGAGAGAAACGTCAATGTGCAGTTGCTGGGGGCTGTGGCCTGCAACCCAGGCATGTGCCCTGACTGGGAATTGAACCTGCTTTGGTTTGCAGCGCATGCTCAATCCACTGAGCTACGCCAGCCAGAGCTACAGTGTGGTATCTTTATGACTGCATTTGTTCTGGGAAAGGGAGAAGAATGTTTATCAGTGATTAATTTTTATTTATTTATTTTATTTTCACATTTTTTAAAATTGTTGTTCAAGTACAGTTGTCTCCATTTTTCCCCTGACACTCCTCCCCACCCCAGCCATGCCCACTTCCCACCCTTGGTCAGTAATTAATTTTTAAAGGAATAGAAATGAGTTTTTCTTAAAAAATAGAATAGAACCTCTCAGTTTTCTGTGTACTTCCACTTAAAATATATGAAATTTATTTTGTGAGTTTTATTGAATAACTCGCACAACATATCTTCAGTTGGAAGTGAAAAGAATTTAATCAGTGAATATGCTGTTTTCTTTATTGGCTTAATTTTTTTTTTTAGAAATGAAATGAAGGCTTGTAAGTCTTTTTACTTTCCATTGCAATGGAGTTGAAAATGACAGAATTGTGTGACTTTAATAATTATGTTAATTTCTATAAAATGTCACACCATAATTATATGAACTTTAAGTATTTTTTTAAGTTTAGGCTTCTTAAATGATTTCCTTTTATAGTATACTAGAAAAAAATTATCACAGAAACTATATATTTGAATATATTAGTAGTTTTGCTGTATGAATATTTTTTAATAGTTTTAAGCTCTATGGATAGTTTTGCTTTATTAAACTCTATGGCTATTTTGCTTCAAAGAAAAACAGGCCCCTGAGTTATTTATATTTGGCATAGACAAGATTTAATTTAAATATTTGTCATTATTCTAGTTTAGGTTGCACAGAAAAATGTTGTTTTATATGTGTTCCTTAGAACTTCAGATCACATGGTATCTACTGTATTTTATATTTTTGATATACACACAAACACACACACATATCTTCCCCACTAGCCTGTATTTTGATTGCATCCATTTCATTTTTCTGTGCCATGATCTTAGATACATAGCGAGTGTTAAACTATTGAAATGAATCAGTATTCAAATGTTGAAATGAGTTATAAATATTGATTTGTAAGGTCTCATGCTATTTTAAAATAAAAGTAATTATTTTAAAATTAACTTTTGTATGCCCCAATGGTAAATTTTATAGTATATTTCAAAATATAATTGACAGTCCCAATATTTCCTTCTCCTAAGTTTATGGGAAACCCTTTGTCATTGTTTATGACTGCATGCTCTTATGCATTATCTCAAAATTCCACAATTTTAGGGAATTTGGGTGAGATGATGACACTTAAACTATATTTTAGCCATTGCTTTTGTCTGGAGAACACATTGAAATCCTAAGTTCTGAGGAGAGATTGTAGAATTCACATAAAGACAAAATATTAGAAGATGTCTATGTATGTATAATGTGGAGTGTCCAAATTTAATCACCCCATATAGTTAGAAGGAAATACAATAAGATCTCTTCACAACTATGACATTCTAATCATTGTAACCCTTTGCATATTTTAAGCCTCTCACAGTGTTGCACGAAAATCGTGACCATTTGAATCCACATGAAAGTGTGGGTGCCTGAGAAGTGATTAACCGTGGTGTCGCCTGTTTTGTTGCCTAGACACATACACAGGGATTGTCATCCCCACACTGTGGCCCTGTGGTGGCAAAGCAAGTTACCAGCCAAATTATGGGACTTTTATGATTTTAAATTAAAAGTCACAACAAAATATTAAAAATGTAGTAAATCAAACCAGATGTAGAAAAAAGTTCTATTAAAATGTCAAAATAATACTGTAAAGAAATAGTTTTTTTATTATTTGAATACTAAACTTTAGACATGAAAATTATATCAGAATTGAAGTATATGTAAACCCCTAAGATTTAAGTAAATACATAAAAAATACATAAATGAGGTAGAATTTATACCTTTAATTGAAACCTGCTCTATTTTATTTATGGTAATAAAATTATATCCTGTCAGGATGTCCTAAAGCTCTTTATATAATTCTTTTTATTGACCAAATTTAGACAGAATATTGTTATTTCTTGCTACCTCATTATATTGCATCTATTTAAAAAAAGGAAAAAATACTGATTTGTTGGATTCTAATTAATATATTCATCATGGTTTCATTAAGGTATCTTTTATGATTGTCAAAGTTTAGTTTTCATGACCTAGAAATTTAGTTTCTGTCATTTCTGTTTATTTTCTAGTTTTATTAATGAAACATCTATTAAATCATTGTTTCACTATATTAATTTATTCATTATGATTCAATGTTTTGTTATAATCATATGTAAAATGAAATAATTACTTAGAGGATAATATGCCCTATACTTCTCAAAGATTTTGTTTTGTGCCCTGGTGCTGTTTTACAATGTACTGCCATGCTTCACCCAAATCAGTGTATCGGTTAGAGAAGCACTTTTTATTCCTGTCTATTATCATGTTAATATAAATGTCTCTAATAAATGTGTAAACATACCATATTTACACATAAGTATTAATATTATAAATGACATTCTCCGGTAAGAGAGTGTTGTTTTAGATTTCATTGCAATATCCTAAAACTAGTGGTAACTTGGCTTTTTCTTCTGCTTAAAATTAGGAATATGTGCTCTACATTTTTATTATAACTTGCGTGTGCATGTTTGCGTCTGAGACGGAGACAGAGAGATGGAGTTGGAGATAGACAGCTTTACACTCTAGCACAAAGGCTAAACAAACGAAAATGCTATCAAGAATTGTGTTGAAATATGCACAAAATGTGAAATAGTTTAAAAAGAAGGTTATAAAATACTGAGGATCACATTTTTTGAGTAAAGTCATGTCCCTTATACTAGCAGCCACTGTGTCCTGCCGGTTTTCTTTGGGAGTTCTACCCCCTGTGCCGTTCTGTACAACAGAACCTGTTACCCGGTGAGTTCTCCCAATGCATCAGAATCCCCTCTTCTCTGTAGACTGTCCCTCTCCCAGTTTACTCTTCCTAAATTACTGTATTTGTTCTAGTCTCCTGGTAATTTGTCACCCACTCCCCATGGCTTTCTATTGCTTTCACAATAAATCCTGAAATTTCAGGTAATGTGAACCTAACGCAAAGACATCACGTTATGGGGCTCTTCTCTAGTCAAGTAACGTGTTCTTGCCTCTGCATCTGCCCCTCCCTCTTTTTCAGCCCTATTGATTTTTTTTTTATTGTTTCAGCATTTTTGGCTCTGTAATGAATTACCTGAGAACATAGTGGTACAAATAGACATTTTCTATGGTCGCAAAATCAGAGGACTGAAATTATAACAGGGCAGTGCAGGGGACAGATTGTCTCTGGTACACACTGTCTAGGGTCTCATCCAGTGCCTCACATGCTGGAGGCTAAAGTTACCTAAATCTCCCTTCAATCACAAAGGTAGGGGATGATGGTGCCTGTCGACTGGTTGGGGCCAAAGTTTGTCTTCACATGGATCTCTCCATGTGGGCCTCTTCCCATGCCCTCTCTGCGGAAGCTAGTGTTTCTTGCATCATATCAGCTGGTTTCTTCACAGTGGCTTCACCCAAAGAGAAAACCATATGAAAGCTGTATCCTTTTCTGTAACCTAGCCTAGAAGTCACATAGTATATTTCTGCTATACTCTATTTGTTGGAGAAATCACAAGCCTGCCCAGACTCAAGTAGAAGGTAAACAGAGTCCACCTCTTGATGGGGATTGGTGAGGTTCTGGAAGATCATTGGGACTGGAAATAACTTCTGTGGTCATATTTTGGGAAACTTTAATATCCCGTAGTTAGGATCACAGGGACCTACCAGCCTTTCTCGATATTGACATCTTAAGTCTGCGCTCTCATTTGTAACCAGTATATCCTTTGGCTTATTAACTTTCCATGTGCATCTGTTTTATCTCCCCAACTGTATTGTAAATTATTCAGTGCACAGACCTTCCTTTTCTGTATTTATATTTCCCTCAGGGCCTATCATAGGGCTTTGGGCATAGTAGGTACTCAGTAAACATCAGGATTAAAGTCAAAATGACTTAGAATGAAATGAGAAACTTAGCTTTTATGCAATATAGGTGACTATAGTGGATAGTCTATAAAAGATGCAGCTGTGGCATGGGGGATGTGATTTCCATGGAGTATTTCAAGAATCACATTCTAGACAGAAATAAATGTGTATGGATAGAGTGAAATATGAAAGCTTAAATGTCAGTGGGACATGATGGTAGTCAATGAGGTGTACTTGTTTTGCCTCTAAATAGTTGACTTTAAATTTCAAATATATTTAAAGATTTATTTAAGTAAAATTGTACTTACTGAAAGTATTATATTTAATTCTACTGACATTTGACTGAGAGTCAATAAGACCAATTGACCAACAGGAGTACATGCTACAATATTTCATATTTTTCAAAAGTGTGGTTTTATTAAGCATTTATACTTTGATTAACTTATATTTATTTCACTTATAAATTAAAAGCAATACATGCTTATTATAATAAAGCAAGATACATATAGAAAACACAAGACTTCCTCATCTATTCTTATATATTGAAGATATAAATTTTGGTTTGATGTGTGTTTTTATAGCTTTATCCATGCTCATTTTGTATAATTTTCATTGCTTATATATTATTCCTCATATTTATTGTTCATGGCACAATTTATTAGTCTTAAATGTGCAAAGCTTATAGCTACGTCAATGGTAATTTTTCTGTGTGATCATTACGGGATTTGCCCATCAATTATTGCTTTAGGAGGCTAAATTAGACTTTGGGGCAACTAGTAAATTTGATATTTAAATTCAATGTAATTTTTTTTATAGATTCACAGAAAATATAAAAAAGTGAATTCTTGGCAGGATAAGTTAAATTTTCCTGCGGTGTACTCCATTGTATTTTTTGTTTGCATTGTGACAACAAATAGTGATTCAATGGTAGCACCACAAAAGGCAGCATGCTCACTACTACTAACCAGAACGGCTATGCAGTGCACTAGGGTCTCAGGCTTGTTAAACTCTAACAAAGGTTTGTAGTTCACTTCTTACTAATCATTGTAGAATGTCATACAATAAAAATTATTTGGACATAAAATTCTCATGTAGCAGGTAAATACATAGCATATTACTTTTCAAACTCTCCTCAGAGTCTCAGGGATGTTTCATGCTTGGCCCAAGAAATGAAAGGAAGAGAATAAAGATTAGTCAGGTAAAAATGGGGAGTTCAGAATTCCTGATTATTTGTAATCACTTATTTAACCAGATCCTTTATGTGAGTAAATTAAACCCAGATCTAGGTATTACATATTTATGGCACTGAAAACTACTTATTTTTAGCTATATTGGCATAGTTTTGTTATTTCAAACATTATTTTATGTTAATTAATTGTAATTATAATCTTCCTGGAAAACTAAAGCATGTGTGACAGAATATTCAAAGTGACATATTTACGTTTAACTGTTATGTATTTAAGATGGCTGATCATACTGAAGTCATGAAAGGCATCCGTCAATATCCAGGAGTTAGATATCCTGTCCTTACTCCTAATCTTCAGGGTTTTCACCGTGCTGTGAGTATGCTACCAATTTTTCTAAAATCAGTATGCTGCTGTTTTAAAACTTTCTACAAAGTTAAAATGGTATCAGATGTAACTCACTTGTTATCCTGTATAGATTCTGTGGTAATGTACAAATGAGTACGTGGAGATTAGTAACCTCACGGCATAGTTAAGGATTAAAATGCTCTACATAAATTTTTCTTCTGATTTAACCATTTAAGGATCAAAACACAAACATACAATTACCCTTTTGATTAAAATTTTTTAAAGTATTTTTGTTCATTCCTCTTAAATAAGGACTATAGAATATAACCTAACCAATTTTCAATACAATATTATAGTTGTTAATATTGTAGTGTATGATTATTTTCTTGGCAACAGAAATAATCAGCTTTCTGTTGCTGTTGTTCGCTCTCTATGCAAAGCTAATCACTGTCATTGGAAATGCCTCTAACCCCTTTTCCTATTCCCCTTCTGGCTTGCTTCTCCCAGTCCTCTGTGACTTAGCAATGTATATGCAAAAATACTTAAAAAGTACACATAGAAGAATCAATGCAATTTCAAGTAAAGGCTTGAGGTGTTAGCTTACGTGGCTTGATCATAAGAGTTTTGTAGCAGCTGTTTCTGTCGTTAATGGATACTTTTCACTTTTGTATCTCGGGCGGTATTGCATAAAGTTGAGTTGTGAGTCTTAGTGTATCTTGTTAAAATCACTTTTCTTATGTTTGATTTGATACTTCTTTTTCATAGTGTGAAGAAAAAAGAGGCATTTTAAGAAATTATAAATATTACTGTCATTAGTCCTAAACAAAGGAGGTAATATATCTACCTTAAAAGATACTAAAAGGACACCTCCATGATAATTTAGAGAGGCAAGTGATGGAGTGAAACAAATTTTGGCTTGGGAGTCAGGTACACCTTTCACAAAGCACAACTCCAGGGTGTATACTGGCTTTGTGAATTTGTGCTAGTGATTTAGTCTTTGTCCCCAGTTTTCTCATCTGTAAAATGTAATAATAATACTTAGTATACAGGATTATTTGTTGATTGCAAATAAGGTATGCAATGTACTAACAACAATACTGGCACATAGTAGGTGCTCAACAAATAGAATTTTAATTTTAGAGGTTAAAAATTTATTTGGATGAAAGAGTGGAATCATATATATATATATATATATATATAGCTGGAAAGATGATAATCTTTTTTTCTTGTATCGATAGGGTGTCAAAAAGGTAGGGAAATTTAGGCACAATGCTAGAGATACATTCATAAAGTGTTGTAAATTTCACCTGGAAAACTGAGGCTTGACGTTTGACAACAAGTCACTGGAGAAATGCAGGGAAAGGAGTGGAGATGGAAAAAGAGGCAGAAGGAAAATGGAGTAGGTTATCCATTTGGATTTAAAGACTGGCAAGAGGATTGGTCGTTAGACGCACGGCATGGTTCTAGCAGTCAAGGCACGAACCAGTGAAAGTTCAGTTAGAGATGGGAAGCAAAGTTTGGGCATTACTTAAATGGTGAACTGGAAAAATGTTGTTTTGTTTTTTTCTGGTTTGAATATAGAAAGAGGAGAAATCCACAGATTTTACTGTACTTTACTGTTTACAATTTTCATAATTGGTCTAAAAATAATGTTTTCCATAGATATTAAGAGGTTTTATTGGAGTGCTAGTATTTTCCATAATTAGGGTTAAATATTTCTGAGGATAACGTAATTTAGAAAAGACAATATTACACTGGAACATCATTACTATGTTTTCTGTGCCTCATATTTATGAGTGTTGCAGTTTGTAAAATTTTTCTGTTATAAAATATTTTTACATTTCGAAAGAGTGTATGTGGCAATATGAAAGGAATGCAGTTTTAAGTTCTAAGGCAGATGTTAAAGAATACAAGCATGCCTTTATAGAGTGGTTAATGTTTCTTCAGCTATTATTTATATATTTTTAAATTACTAGCTTTTGCCTTTAAATTATATTTTTTCAGGTTGCTGCTGGAGCCACTGAGATATCAGTTTTTGGTGCTGCGTCTGAATCATTTAGCAAGAAGAATATTAACTGTTCTATTGAAGAAAGTATGGAGAAGTTTGAAGAGGTCGTTAAGTCTGCAAGGCACATGAATATTCCAGCACGAGGGTACTTACAAAGTCCTACAACTTCTTTAGTTAATGTAGATTATTAAAGACCATTTATGATCTATCTAGGACTTATTTTACCATTCATAATGATATACCTAGGGCATCTTATGTGTACCTTATGTGATCAGGGCCATCACTATATAGAGGTCAATCTCATTAATATCAGTTAATAATTACTAGAGTGTATCTAGTTTGCGGAGTGTATAACACAGCTGAGATCAGACGACCAACCATGCAAAGCTGATACTGTTACTCATTTTATTAACACTGAATTATCCAAATGCAGCCATCTTTTGTTTTCAGGCCAGTGTGAGTTAATAAACTGGTATAAACTCATAGTAGCATTTGGAAATGAATCATTTAATGTGGCTTCCAAATACTTAAACAAAATTTAACAACCTCACTTTTTTTAAAGAATGGTTTATGTAGAACTATTACAATGCTATTTACAATAGACTATTAGACTAATAGTCATGTAGACCTATTTTTAATAGACTATGTAAAACAAAATTGAACCTTTGAGCTGCACTGCGAAGTTGGGCCCAGAATTTCACCCATTTATCCACCCCCTCAGCATCCAATTGTCCTGCTTTCCCTGGCGGATCACAAAGCAAAGGTGTATAGGGAAGGAGAAGAGAGAAAACCTGCTGTGTTTTTTGCGTGCGTCCAGGACCAGTTCTTGCAGCATCTATTGCAAACAGGATCTGTACCAGGCCTGCATTCTATGAAGTGTATGATAAGCTCTTTGTTACTTAAGAAAGAAGTTGTTTCTAATACATTAGCTAATTTTTCATTGAGTTTATTATTATGGAGATACTACAAATAAACCACAACATCTTAACAAGTTAAAATGCATAGCATTTGTCAGAGAAGCCTGAGTTCTGGAATTGAATTTATATGCAGATTGTACTTCCTTTGGATGAGGTGACCCAAGTTCATAGTGGCCGGAAATATTTAGCAATTAGGAAAAAAGACCAGTGGATCCAATCTGGAGGGACAATGTTAGAAAAGGATTAGAATTCAACCAAGGTCATTGGAGGAGCAGGTGGAATAAGGCTGCACCGTAGTGAACTATCATGCCGATTTGCTTATGTTGGTTTAACGTTTTCCTCTTTATATACTATTTCCAATATGAGTTTTTTAAAGATACAGTATTATTTTCGTAAATAAATATATACATGACATGCAAAGCACGTGGAAGAAAATAATTAAATAGGAACGTATTTCCACAGAAGGCAGACAAAGGATGCCGGTTACTAAGGCGAAGTTCTAAAGCCATGATAAAAAAGAAGTGATGTACCAAATATTTCTAAATTCAAACAAATATAAGAGATTTGATCTCTCTTTCCTTTAAATGAATGGGAAAAATAAAGAGGCTATTCTGTTTCCATGTGTGTTTAAAGGTGGAGTGTAGGTTTTAGAGTATTTCTCATTGGAAAATGAAAAATCACATAAATGTAAGAAATAAAGTGCATGTGCAGCTTATAGGTCAAGCAGGAAGGTTTTTAGTGTTGAAAGATGGATGTAAACACAAATTGTATGCTATCAGGTTTTATCATCTTAGTTTCCCACTTATAAAACAGAGTAGGTAGTGAAATAAAACTAATAGAAACCCAAAATCCCTTTTAGTACTGATTGTTGGACAATAATATTGTCCCATCAGTAAAGAAACTTCTAACCATGTTACAACTTAAAAAGTCTTCCAGGCTTTGACAGGAAGGGCATAGAAGTGCAAAATGGAAAAGAAGTGATACAGGGTCAAATGAAATTAGTGGCGTGCAAACACATTGGAGACATAGTGCAGTGCTGTACCGCAGGCAGATGTATACGTCTCAGTGTGTTTGGATTCTTTGGAACACATTTTATGAAACACTACTCACTGTTAGAAATATACCTTTCAGTATATAAGTTCACTATTTATTTGTGCGGTTGAAAATTATCTTCTTCCTCCCCCGAACTTTTAAAGAGTTTAAATTAGATTTTATTTTAACTGGTGATCCGGGTTTTAGGTACCCATTATTAAAAATCATAGGCCATTGGTACTCATTTAAAGAAAAGAGTCATACTCAACTACTTGAAACCAAAGTAGATACTTCAGCATGTCTTTCTATGGCAACAGCTGCATCAACATGGACTTGATCATCATCCAGAAAATTTATGTCATCAGCTGTTAGGTTTAAAGGCCATAAGGCACTACACATTTTATAATGCTCACCATTTAAATTTTTATTAAAACAGTAAACTTTCATTTGGTCAAAATAACAGCTTTTATTAAAGTTATGAAGGCCAATATTTGATTTCCTCCCTCCTGAAACACACACGTACACATCAATGCGTACACATTTTAATACATGCTCAGAACTTTATACAACATCTGGGGCACATTGGGAAAAGGTACCACGCCAAACCATTGACATAAAATGCAGAGTCAGCTAACTACTGCTGCGTGTGCATTAGATGTGAGCGAGCAATGGAATGTTTACGTCTTCGACTTCAGTCTTTAATGTGCAATTCACATGGCGTGTTTAAAAAAATCTAGGTTATTTTCTACTATGTCTAATTTTTTTTAAAAGTTAAAAAGACAAAACAGCATTTGATAAATGTCGTCACTTGCTCTGTTTTTATCAATGGCATTTGATCAAAGAATCATCTCTTAGCTTGTGATCCTTTTAAAATTGAAATGTCTCAAATTATCAAAATACTAGTGCTCTGTTGTATCATATAAGAAATTCAGGTTTTATTCCTTTTTGTTAAGTAAGTACAAACTTCTCTTTAATGAATCATGTGCTCAAAGTAAGCAATTTTCAACCTGGGTGCCACAAAAAAATGCAATACTTGACTATTTAGTCAGAGATACTGATGCCTTTTTCCTTAGATTGACAAATAAAAAAGTGACAGCCAGCCCTGGCTGGCATAGCTCAGTGGATTGAGCGCGGTCTGCGAACCAGGCATTGCAGGTTCGATTCCCAGCCAGGGCACATGCCTAGGTTGCAGGCCATGTCCCCCAGCAACCGCACATTGATGTTTCTCTCTCTCTCTCCCCCTCTCCCTTCCCTCTCTAAAAATAAATAAATAAAATCTTAAAAAAAAAGTGCCAGCCAACAAAACCATAGCTGTCCAGTGTAAATGAATCAAAATTATACTTATTTTGTCAGATCAGCAAAAAATACTTTTGATATGCCACAGAATGTTGGCAATTATTTTGTGTGCCATGAGATGAAAAAGGTTAAAAATTGCTAGTCTAAGTATTTGTGACAAGAATCACATGCCCCCACTGTTTACCAGAATATTGATTTAAAAAGGAAACTATCACTGAGGTGCCTTTATTAATTTTTCCCTTAAAATGCATATAGATGTATATTACAATTCAAAAGATAGCAGCTACACATATCAGAGCAAAATATTTTAAATTGTGTCTTAGGGCTCTCTTGTACAATGGCCTAGAATGACTTGACCCATGATTAACCTCCTGAAAATCTGAGCGTACTGAAAGTTAAAAAAACACAAACAAACCGTATTTTAAACATTTTTCAGGAACCAAACAAAATTATTCACCCATTGTTTTAAAACAATTTAAAAATATTTGGGAATTTTAACTGCAGAGTTTTTTTTCCTCAACTTTCCAGAAAAAAAATAAAGGTACAAAATAATAAGAACAGGGAATAAAAAGCAAATTAGTAATTAAAATAATAATGACAATCACACTTTTAGAAATAGAAAAACAAAATTGTAGGATGTGATAGTATTTTACTGTAGTTACAACCTTTTAAATGCGGTAACTTTGGTCTGTTAACATTGTATAAGTTTCAGGTGTACAACACTGTAGTTCAATATCTGTCTACACTGTAACATACCACTAAAGGTCTCCTTTTCATTCTTCCTCATCCATTTGACTTCCTTTATCCATTTTGTCCTCCCCCAACCCCCTTTCTTTCTGGTAACCACCAATCCATTGTCCCTATCTATGAGTTTGTTTTTATTTTGTTTCTTTAGTTCTCTGGTTTCTTTCTTTTCCTTTTTTTAAATTCCACACATGAGTGAAGTCATATTATTATTTTTTCTTTTAATTCCAACTTACTTCACTTTGTATGTAATACCCTTAAGGTCCATCCATGTTGTTGCAAATGGCAATGTTTCATCTTCTTTATAGCCAAGTAGTATTCCATTGTGTATGTGTGTATACTATGGCATACACACACAGAGGTAGGTAAAAGTAGATTTACAGTTGTAATACAAATACATAATACAGTAATTAATAAATAATAACACAAGAATAAACTTTGTTTTGCATAATCACAACTATAAACCTATTTGTGCCCACCCCTGTATACATACCACATCTTCTTTATACATTCACTAGTTGCTTGCATATCTTAGCTGTTGTAAATAATGCTACAGCGAACACAGGGCGTATGCATCTTTTCAAATTAGTGTTTTCACGTTCTTCATATAAATACTTGGAAGTGGAATAGCTAGGTCATATGGAAGTTCTACTTTTAATTTTTGAGAAACCTACATACTATTTTCCATAGTGTCTGCAGCAACTTACATTCCCACCAGCAGTGCATGAGGGTTTCCTTTCCTTCACACCTTTGCCAACACTTACTATTTCTTCCGATAATAACCAGTCTAAAAGGTGTGAAGTGATATTTCATTATGGTTTTGATTTGCGTTTCCGTAATACTTAGAAATGTTGAAGAACTTTTTATGTGCCTGTCGTCCAACTGCGTGCCTTCCTTGGAGAACTGTCTGTTCAGATCCTCTGCCCACCTTTTAATCAGGTTGTTTGCTTGTTTGTTCTTTTGCTGTTGTTGTCGCATTATATGAGTTCTTTACATATTTTGGATATTAACCTTTTAATGGAGCTATCATTTCAAATATCTTCTCCCATTCAGTGGATTGTCTTTTTATTTTATTGATGGTTTCCTTTGCTGTGCAGAAACTTTTTAGTTTGATGTGGTCCATTTGCTTATTTTTGTTTATGTTTCCCTTGCCATTGGAGTCAAATCCACAAAAACATTGCTAAGACCAATGTCCAGGAGCTTAGCACTTACCTTTTCTTTTATATAATTTATGATTTTAGGTCTTACATTTAAGCTTTAATCCCTTTACCTGGTTTTCCCTTTGAGAGATGATTTATAACTCAACACATTTATTCAAGAACTTGTGACCTACTTGTTTGTTAGGCACACTATTTAGGCCATGGTGAATGTATTGTATCTCCTGTCTTTCCCTGTCTAATGCAAAGTGTCATTTTGGATTCTGAGCCTGACCCCAAAGGTAAGAGCAGCCTTGTTGAATCTGATAATGAGCCTCCTATTTGGGGCTCAGTTTTGTAAATTCACAGCGACTGACAGGCTGTGTTTTTCATGACTGATACATCAAATACCTTCCACTGGATGATCTACCCCAACGGAATTCACTTGCACATGTGGCACCATCTTCTTATAAATGGACAGCTTATTGATCAAGTTCCTTTACTACTTCTGCTGTTAAAACTAAGACATTTGTGTTGGCCTAGAAGAGTAATTCAAATCATAAGTCAAAATATGGCACATAAAACTCTAAAAATCGGACATCTGGTAAAGCTATTTTCTTTCATACATGTGGTCTGTATGAGGATTTATACTTTTTTTAGCTTCAGATACTATTCCATTGCTGCTGCATGCCCCATAAGAGATACCCAGAAATCGTTAATACGTATAAAGCTGTGTTTGTGCAGTCAGGCCTAAATAGCCATTGTGTAGAGCCTTCGAGGAAAGAATGTTTTAACATTTCATATAGTTAGCATTTTAGAGCAAAGGGAAAATCTCAGCAGAATTACTCCTTGAGACCAAGGGGCAGACTTTATTTTTTACATCATCCACAGTGATGAGAGAATAATAGTTGCTCAGAAAATTATTTCTGGTGGGTTTATTAGAAAAGGAATGCTAATGGAGCAGGTTGGCGTAGCCTGCACTGGTAAGTCAGAGCAGCTCATGCATTTAAATGTCTTGATTACCTTTAGACTTTATGTGCCGTCTCATCACTCTGGGCCTTTTCTTTTTTCCTCCTGAGGTTAGCAGTGGTTGACTCTCTTCGTTCTAAGTGTTTGTGGCATTTATTCAAGGCTTTTACTGATCTTTTCCCTTTCTTTTTGCCAAGGTGTTTGGAGGTGTAACTGTGAGAAGGTAGACTTGGGTAAGGCCTAAGTGTAGGTGCTTTTTCATCGATTCTGTTCGACTCAGTCCAGTTGTCACAGACTTGGATGCCTCCATTTTGCCATTTATCATGATCTGTCACAGTATGGATGCTCCTCGACTTAGAATGGGGTTGTCCCAATAAACTTCGTAGGTTGAAAATGCACTAAATACATCTAACTTACGGGATATCATAGTCTAGCCTACCTTAAACCTGCTCAGGATAATTACGTTAGTCTACCATCTGGCAAAACCTTCTAACGCAACGAGCACACAGTAGAGCACCGCTTGTTTGCCCTGATGTTCACTAGGCGCGGCGCCTCACCGGCTCTGCCCAGCATCCTGAGAGGACGCTGCACCGCATGTGGCTATCCCGGGAAAAGGTAAACATTCCGTGTTTGAAGCATGACTTCTACTGAGTACACACAGTTTTGTCACCATCCTAAAGTCAAACCATCATAATTCAGGGATTGTCTATACTGGTAAATGGCCTCAACAAGCAGAAATAACTCACATTTTAATCCACAGAGATTTTAACACTGCTTTTTGTTCATTTTAATGCAGTAAGCTTCAATATGATTGGTGATTTCTTTATTACTCTGTTATCCTAAGCAATGTTTTAAACCAAGTCTGAAATTCCAAATATATGCTATTGTTTTTAGCTACAGGATTTAGAACATTAGTAGCCTGGATCTAGTGATACATTTTTGTATAGTTGAGGAGTTTTATGAAAAATTATTCAGAAAGTGAAAAGACATTTTAACTAACATATTGGTATATTAATTTACTCAAGAATTATTGTTTCACATAATATAGTGTCTTTTGATACCATGTGGAATATGACAATGAAAAATTAGCCTAATTTCAAAGAGTTACCAGAAGACTGGTAATAATTATTATATTGTCAAAAAAAGCAAGTAAGCATATTAAGGGAGATAACAGATAAGTCCTTTATTAAAGTTAAAATAATATTATATTAATTTGTTGGAGAAAGTTCATAGAGGAGTTAATAAAATAAAGTAATTAAAGCTAGGTAAATATATGGAACATACTCAGAAATAATGGCCTTTTCAGTCACAGCAGAAAATCTACAAAGAGCAAAGACATAGTGAAGAGAAATCTCAAGAAATGTTTGGGTAACAGGAATAAATTTACTTTTACTGGGGCAGGACTTTTGGAGGCTGTATAATGGAAGAGAGGTAGAAAGTTAGATTGAGGTTTCACAAATTGCTGGACTGGAATACCAAGTTTATTTGGTAGAAAATGGCAAGCCATCAAAAAATTTTCAAAGTGGAAGAATATCACCCTGGCTGGGTGGAGCACCATCCCATACACCAAAAAGTTGTGGGTTCAATTTCAGGTCAGGGCACATGCGTGGGTTGCGAGTTCCATCCCAGGTCAGGACATGTGCAGGAGGAAGTCAGTCAATGTTTCTCTCACATCGATGTTTTGCTCTCCTTCCTCTCTCTAAAAAACAAAACAACATACCCTCATGTGAGGATTTAAAAAAAAAAACTATGTAGTGAGATCAATACTCTAGGAATATTATTTTGGCAATAGATATTGGAGTAAAAATGAGGGGCATGAGACTAGAGGCAAGGAAAGCAGGTAGGTGTCTGTGGCTTGCAGAGCGTCCTCAGGGACTATGCTGTGTACTTGGTCTGTCATTGGCAGAGGCCACAGGCTACCGAGTTTGGAGGGGAAGAATTAACCAACCTTTCGATATGTTCTCAAAGGGTGACTATCAAGTGATTCAGCAGGATGGACTCGGGAAATGACTCTCATTTTTTTAAATGACAAATGCAGGGGAAACAGATCATTTTGGACATATTGAGCTTAATATGACATCTGAATGTGTCAAGCAACCAATCTGTAACATTCTCAAGGAGATTTGGTGGTGTTTCCAGAGTTATCTGCATAGTAGTGAGAGAGAGAGAGAGAGAGAGACTACGAGGGCCTGAACTGACGCAGAGACTCCTTTTTCTATTCCTATTGCAAATACCTAAATATAGCTAGCGACTTTGAAAACATATAGCCAAGCTCAGAAAAGAAAAGAAAGTCCTCAGACTTTATCAAAGAAAATGTGATAAGCATGCATGTTGATGCCACTAGCACATAAGGTATCTATCCCTAGTGACTTGGAATAGAATTTTAATTCCTACATGGGAAAAGATAGAAGCTCTGCTAAAACATGAATTTGTAACTGAGTATTCTTGGAGCTTGAAAACATCCCATGGCCCGTGCAGTCACTGGAAACTATGCCTTGTATAGTTATGGATTGTGGATTTATAATGTGAATAGAAACCCAACTGAGAAATTAAGGTAGAAGTTTGTTGTGGGATTGGTAAAGTCCTCAGGGGCAAGGACAAGGAAGTCAGGTTTCCTTCACAGGGACATTTGAATAATACAAGTTTATGGTGGAACTCCTGTAGGAGCTAAAACCACCATAAAAACACTCACAGTAAAAAGTATAAACTTAACTACCATTTCAGTTGATCAAAGATTGATAAAAATGCTATGACCTAGTAGTGAGGAGATTCCTGAGACTAGATACTGTCAAGTCTATTTAATATATTACTTCTTGTTTGTTTGTTTTTAATTTAATTTTTATTGTATCTTTTCCATTACCACTTAGTCCCCTTCTACCCCCTCCTGCAGCAATCCCCACACTGTCGCCCGTGTCCATGAGTCCTTTTTCCTATTTCCTCCCTCCTTCCACGCAAGATAATCAGTCAGGCACTCCAGGTGATTGCTCATTGCTGAGTGGTTTGCAATTTGACAGAATAATGGAACATTAAAAATTATTTTAAAATATTAATGGTTGATTCCTTTTTCTAAGTTTCTGATTCAACTAGTTTGGAGTATATCCTGACCATCATGGTTTTGTTTTGTTTTTGAAGCTCCCTAGGTGATTCTGCACAGCTAAGTTTGAGAGCCGCTGTAATAGATTATCGGAGAAAAGCAGAAGTTGGGGAACTGATGTTAGCCCCTAGTCAGAGCAGACGATGTAGCATATTTTCATCATGATGGGGGTCTTTGCAGACTCGTGAAAATGCCTTAATTTTTACAAGTGGTTGGCAAGATTTTTCTGTAAAGGCCAGAGAGTAGTATTTTAGGTTTTGTGGTTCAGATGGCCTCTGTTTCAACTACTCAGCTCTGCTGTTATAGTACAAAAGTAGACATTGATAATAGCTAAACAGATGAGCATAGCTTTGTTCCAATAAAAATTTATTTGCTAGAGTAATGAGAAGGATTTGGCCTGTGTGCCTTAGTTTGCTGATGTCTGTTTTTAAGGTGTTAAATAAAGTACAGCAATGACACAGTTGAGAACCATCACATTCACTTTGGAGAAAGTAGCCCCATGTGTGAATAGGTTAAAGAAGTGAGCCTACAAGGATGGGGAACATAGTAAGATGAAATACAATGGAGTGTGAAGGCCAGGCAAACTACAATGCTGGAAAGGACTAGCAGGAAAACTTGAGTGAATGAGAGAAAATGGAACCCTAGGGCACTGTTGGTGGGAATACACACTGTTACAGCCACTGTGGAAAAAAGTATGATGTCTTTTCAAAAAATTGAAAGTGGCACTATCTTTTGACCCAGTGATTCTACTTATTGGAATATATCCTAAGAAACCTGAAACACCAATTCAAAAGAATGTATGTACCCCTATGTTCATAGCAGCATTATTTACAATAGCCAAGGTCTAGAAACAGCCCAAGTACCCATCAGTAGAAGAGTGGATAAAAAAAGCTGGTATATTTACATGATGAGATGATATGCAGCTGTAAAAAAGAAGGGATTCTTACCTTTTGCAACAGCATGGGTGGAACTGGAGACTATTATGCTAAGTGAAATAAGCCAAGCAATGAAAGACAAATACCATATCATGTCACTTTTAACTGGAATCTAAGGAGCAAAATAAACTAACAAGCAAGATAGAATCAGCGGCACAGAAACAAGGAACAGACTGACAGCTGTCAGAGGAGAGGTGGGTGGGAGGGACTGGATGAAAGAAAGTGAAGGGATTGGCCAAAGACCATATATGCCTGACCCACAGACACAGATAAGAATGTGGTGATGGCCAGAGGGAAGAGGTGACGGGGGCTGTGTTGAGGTGGACCAAGGAAGGGAAAATGGAGATATCTGTAATAATGTCAACAATAAAAATAATGTAACAAAAACAAACAAACAAACAAGAAAATGTACTCAGACAGATTTAGGATTATGGCATAAAGTGGTAGCTGTGGTCAGGTAGTAAAAATACAGAAAAGGTTTGTTTCATATTATTTTGCATTTGTTATTTTTTGTTTTTCACATTTAAAGGAACAGCATATAAATGGATGACTTTTCTATTTAATCACATCTAGATATTTTGGATTCAGAATCAATGTACTTATATTTCCAAACACATTATCTATAATCATTATATCTGAATTGAAAATATTTATTCCTTTTCATCCTTAGCCACCTTTTCCAATGTTATGTTGGCACAAGAATACTTTTCCCATATTTTGATTAAATGTATAGCTTGTTTAAAGAATAAACTTGGTTGATAGCGATTGGAAAAGCAGAGAGATGGGTTTCCTGTCTAGCATCACTTTTGAATTTTATTTGAATTTGCCTCTTTCTCCTTCCCTGTCATCATAACTATTTGCCTGGCTTAGGGACCTGTTTATTTAATGTGAAAACACAACTCTATTCATATATTAGTACTTTTGAAATTAGGTTACATCTTTAGAATCAATGGATATGTATTGAATCACTTAATACATATTATATTTTCTTACTCCAAAACCTGTTGTGAAATTCAACAACAGCCTTTTAGAATCCAGGAAACACGGTACTGTCTTCTCTCCTGTTTTTGCCTCTTCCTTTCCTCTGACAACCACTTTCAGAGGTCCCAAGGACTTATATTTCTGGAAAACAAATCTCATCTTGTCAGTACCTTACCTAGTAACCGTGAGTGCCTCACAGTCATTTTGAGTGACCTCAAAGTTCAAACTCCTTGGCATGGCCTTCACGGGCCTTGCTATCTAAAGCCTTTCATATTCGGGCCCAAAGAACCAGATCTCCAGACTCTTTTCCCACCACTCCTCTCTCCCTCTTGTGTATTGCTTCATTCCTGACAATCAGATGCATGATGCATTATTTTAATACAAGTGTTGTAAAGCCTCTGAGGAAAGTTTAATAAAATGGGATTGGTGTTGAGCTGAAAATAGCTAAAACAGACTTTTTCTAAAGCTTAATACTTTAAGATGGAAATGTATCATTGTCCTTGCAGGAAAGGCTTGACTTTTTATATTAAATTGTTGAAGAAGCTTATAGAATATCTTTATTTGGAGCCTTTTAAAAGAGGACTAGACACTCTTCTGTTTGGGATGATTTAGGTATACCCACGAGAGAGAAACAAGATGAACTTTGAGGTTGTGGCCAGCTCTAGGAGTTTTGGGGTGATTAATGACTATCTAAATGAGGCCAAGACATCCAGATGGGAGTGAAGAGAGAAATCCAGTTAGTCATCTACATTCTTTTTCTATATGTTCCAAAAACCTGGATAGTTTGTATGTACTTATTTAAATCAAACTATTTATTTCACTGATATTTTCTGCTTTGAGTGTTCACATGTTGCTATGGTATAAACAACCCCACAAGATAAACCCCTGTTATCTTATTTCATCTGCCATCAAATAACACATATCCAATTGTAATTATTAAAAACATAACCATGTGAATTAAATTGGAAATGTTCAAAAATTGTTTTTGTTTGGTCTAAGCATAAAATACTAATGAAGGAATAGTGTAAAATACTTTTGATGCATTTTTGGTTGTTTGCTCATTTTTATAAAATGGAAACTAGGAAGTGACTTATCCACTGTACTTACATTTGTATGGTTCTGTGTTTTAAATGTAGGTATGTGTCTTGTGTCCTGGGCTGTCCTTATGAAGGAAGCATCGCACCGCAAAAAGTGACCGAAGTAAGATATGCCTTCTGGTTCCCGGTAAAATGATGTATAGTATGGGTCTGATTTCCTTACTGTCAGTGCATCTGCATAACAAAGACCAAAGGAAACTGTGGAGTGGGAGACCTGTGATTGCTTAACTAATAGTTTCACTTTAACACTGAAGACCTATCGATTGCCTGTAGCTATTCAAAGTTAAATAACATTCGAATGTTTTATCTTGGGTGCTCAAAGCGTAAGGGAATCACAATACCTGCTTTGTTTTTACATGAGTGACCTTGCTATCACTCCTGGCAGTTTGTGCACCATCTCTTTCCCTTTGCCTTGGTTGCTCAGGGAGCGTCCCTTTGTTTTTCTTTTGCATATTTTTGGCACACGTGTCAGAGAATATACACTGCTTCCATATTTTGTTCCTTTGGGATTCTATAGCTCTTACTGCTGAGATACAAGTTGCTATTACAGAACAAGTTTACAGCAGTAGATTAGTCATTAAGGACCATTATTGAAGTTTACTTTTTACTTACTGTTCCTGTTTATTAACTGATATCAGTGAATGCAAAATGCCCATTCTTTGAAATTATATTAAACTGTCTCATAAGCTCATTTGGAAGCATATTGATGTGCACCTGTTATTAGGGTGTTAATGTTCATAAATTACTAACGTGGTACTGAAGCAGTGAAGATGGCATTGTTAGAAATTAAAATTTAGGCTGAATACGCTTCCGGTTTGACTAAAGCCAATCCTGTTTTTGTGCATTCATTTGAGCTTTTGAAATTTGCTATAGATTTTTTAAATGAGGGACAGGTCATGGTCCATTATTTAAGCAAGACCTTTACAACACAGAAGCAGATATACTATAAAATAATGAAGCTTACGTGTTGCAGTCCTTCAGCTGCATGAGGTCTTTCCAAGACTCTATTAGTTTGTGTTCACAATTATGTATTTGTTCCCTTAAAGAACACTTCCATAATTGTCTAAATTCAGACTCCACAAAACCTGGATCCAATTCTGCCTACACACCAAACCCCTTGCTCTTCTGCCTGGGCCTCATGCCATCTCTGGATAGGCCACATGTACCCGCAGGCTCTCCACTCCTGCACCACGATGCCAGGCAGTTGCTGAAAAGAATTATATAACAGGAAGATTAGAAACATTAGGAATTCATCACCAGCAGCCTTTAATGGGCCATCTGAGCTATTCTAATGTATTTGTAGCCAACTACTCTCTTACTTTCTGAAATGACTAATGCAAATTTTGTTCACTCTCTAGTCTTTCAAGGCCCTAGTCCTTCCCTTTACTTAATTCCCTGTACATTCAACTGCTTAGACTCCTTATGTGGACAGTTGAACATGTTCAGCCTCTTTCATCTGAAAACTTTCTTTTTTTTAAAGGTTTTATTTATTTCTTACAGAGAGGGGAAGGAAGGGAGAAAGAGAGGAAGAGGAGCATTGATCACTTGCCTCTCACATCCCCAACTGAGCACCTGGCCAGCAACCTAGTCATGTGCCATGACCAGGAATCGAACTGGCAATCTTTCCATTCACAAGCTGGCACTCAGTCCACTGAGCCACACCAGCCAGGATTGAAAACTTTCTTAACTGAGCACCCATCTAATTATTGACTATCTGCATCCTTCCACATCTAAACTTCTTCAAAGGACTGTCTATAACAGTGGCATTCATTTCCCCATGTGCCCCCAACTCTTCATCATACCTCGAGTTGCCTTCTAGACCATCACTCCATTGAAATCCCTATTTATAAATTCAGATCGCTGCTTTGCATTTGGCACCAAAAAATGCAAGATTATATTTTGTCCTCATCTTGACTTCTTCTTGGCAGAATTCGGGACTAGTGACTGATCATTCTGTCCTTTCTGCAACACTTCTGTATTCCTTGTATTCCCTCAATACCACACTTACCACTTTTTTTTTTGAAGCCTCATTCTCTCTCTCTGCCCACTAAGAATTGTAGCATTTAACAGGCCGTAGAGGAGAATGAGCAGTATGATTTTTTAATCCAAGTTTCCATTTAATAATAGTCTTCTGCCTGGACTAGGTCTACCTTCGGAGTACCCTACATTCTGTTTTTGAAATTGTTATTGATATTGCCTTTCTGAAAAACAAATCTGATTTTATCACCACTACCCCAAATTCTGCCATGCCTTTCTATTGCTCTTCTAATAGAACCCTCAACCAAAATTCTGAACTTTTTGCAAGGCTGTGTATGGTCTTCCCCACGCCTGCCTTTCAAGTTCATGTAGCTTCATCCCCCTTTGGTTTTTGCTTCTCGTCTCACTACCCTTTACATTTGAGTTTTTTCCTATTGGAATGCTCTTTGCATTTTTTTTTTCAGCTGCCTAGAACACACTCACCTCTACATTTGATATACTACCTGGAATATTCTTCTCATACACTTTTTTCTCATCCTCTTCTCACAAGTTAATGCTTAGTTTATTGTAAGTTGTCACTTGGGCCCTTGCTGCTTGACAGATCTAGGTCAATTTCCTTTGCCATATACTCTTAGCATCCTGTTTCTTTGTTTCTTTGTCTAAAAATTCTTATTTTAGTTGTAATTACACATTCCTGAATGGAATTAATTAAGGTCTGTCCTCGTTTAACTCCAGGCGCTCCTATAGCCTGAACCATGTCAGTACTTGTCTGCCCGTCATTTACCAGCACCTAGCACAGTGCCTGGTATGAAACGGCACTGAAGAAATTCTTAATAAGTGAGTTAATGACTGACCCTGTGCCAGATTTGTACAAAGTAATTTGTACAATATATTCTCATTTTTATTGCTAAATATGTCATTATTGACATCACTGTTATTGTAATTCTTTAAAAAATAAGGATTAGAAAATATGCTAAATAAGGGCATTTTGTTGTTGGTGTTTTAGACACTAGGGACTGAAGTTTAAAGAGGTTCATTTTCTTTCATTTTCTGCTCAGTATCACATGACTAACATGGGTGACAGTTGAGATTAAATCCAGGACTCCAGAACCCATGGCTTTGTCAATATACCATGCTGCCTTCATGCAGATTCTTACTGCTCTTCAAAGTAGCCTCAGGTGTTTAGCTTGAAGGGACCTTGCAATATATCTCTTTGTAATATCACTAGTTAGCACTTGAGTCAAAAATGCAAGATCATCCATATATGAGCCAGAAAAATTAAGTGAGAAAGCCTTAGTTACTCTAAGTATTATAAAGCTAGTATTTATGATAATTAAAAAGCTACTGAGTGATGGGACTGAAGCTGGTATTGATAATTTTTGACCTCTAATACCTTTAGAAATGTTACTTCCAAAATAAATTTGGAATGCTTCTGTTTAATTAAAGAGTTGAGAAAAATAAGTCTGCCATGGTTTAAATTGTAGTTTATGGTTTGTAATTAAACGTGTAAATCAATAGATGGATATCATTGTAAAACAAACTTGAATATGAAGAAAAGATACAATATCATTCAGGGCTTTATATAATACTCAGGATTTAATGAGCATGTAACTGGGCCAGAAAACTAAAATGTTGTCCATGGATGTGTCCTGATCCTAGTTATGATTTTTACCCCTGGATGGTGTTTGCTGAGAAACAGCAGGGTGTGAGTCTGTTCATTTCTACTGTTTTGTAAGCTCTTTACCTGCCCCACAGGTATCGAAGAGATTGTACAGCATGGGCTGTTACGAGATCTCCCTGGGAGACACAATTGGAGTAGGAACTCCAGGAAGCATGAAGAGAATGCTGGAAAGTGTCATGAAGGAAATCCCTCCCAGTGTTCTTGCCGTTCACTGTCATGACACATACGGACAGGCCTTAGCCAATATCCTCACGGCCCTTCAGGTATTTTGTGTTATTTGTATGTATGCAAGTTGTGTATCTTTATTTATAATATAAACATGTTAAGAGCTGCGGTGAAATAACATTTTAAAATTCCTGTGGATGTCATGTTTGAATAGTGCCTGCTACCTGGCAAGTACTCGGGAGGTATTTGTCAATCGCATGTGTTTTTTGAGGGTAATGATGTCTCTTATTAATGCTCATTTGATTTGATAAAATTCCCGAATTTGTTCTCCTTCAGATATTAATCCTCTTAAAGCTGAAAAAAGCCTGTTTTCAGCTCCCATGTGCTTGCAGCCATAAAGTATCCCAGGTTGAAGTATGATAGCATTTTGAGGAGTGCAGAGCGCAAAGATAGAGGAGCGCACCGTTGCTGCCAGGTCGCTGGTGTTCTCGTTGGTGATTTGGTGCTCCGTGATGAGGAGGTGTGGTGCCAAAGTGCAGGGCGCATTGTTCAAGATGGTTTTTGGGTGTTGTCCGGCGTACTTTTGAAAGAACCCCTGGTTTTAATCAAGTGTATTCTGCTAGATGGGCAAAGTGAAGAGATCTAGAAAGTTGGAGGATTAAAAAGTGTTTATTAATTCTAATGGTAACTCAGTTATTTTGAATATATGTAAAAGAATAGATACAAATCGCATTTTAAGGGTACTGTGTGAAAATTAGTCTCTTAAATGCAGCTAAAAATAGAATCATTTGATGTTCTTAGTACAGAAGATTTTGATGACTAAAGATAAAACTCTATGAAAGCATTTTGTCGAAGCTAAGAGTCAGTATGTAAAGCTTAATGTCACAGTCCTGAAGTGTACAGTTGCTTGGTAGGAGTTAAAAATAATGTGAAGATCAAGCCCCACAAGGGCTTATTTTGACTTTGTAACATATGTGCACAAATCCTTATTTATCCTCTGGAAGCAGGCAAGGAACATTGTATTAAATTAGAAGAGAAAATCATATCCCATGGACTTTTGGACATGGGAATTTTTACGATTTTCCTTCCCTAGGTATTTCAGTTTCTAAAACAATAGAGAAGTAGGCATCACTTCAGGATTTTGTGTTCAGCTGCAACTGTAACTTATTAAGTGTTCCTAACCAGCAAGTCCCTAAGTTCCTGGAGAGGTGTTTCTCAGTGCCTCCTGGCTCTCTCTGTCTCTCCACCTCTCTCCCTATTCCCTCTCCCTCTCTCTCTTCTCTGTTTGGGTAGGTATATCATCTATATGGCAATGCATTGAATAATTATTTTATTTCTGTGTTTTTATACAATGAATGATAGTTTAGTTCTTTGGGAAACAGTCTACAGCACAAAGTCTGGGAACCTGAACTTCTAATTCTGGACACACTGCCTCTTGAAAATGCCCAAGTGCAAAGTATCGCTGAAACCACATTGTGATGTCAACAGTTCGGGAAGGCCCATCTGATAGGGTAATGTTTGAAATGAGATCTAAAGAATGAGAAGGAACTAACCCCAGTAAGCGGTGTGTGCGTGTGTGCACACATGTGCACCAGTCTGTGAAAACAATACTTCAAGCAGATGAAACACCGTTTGGGCAAAAGGCCTTGAAAGAGGGGAGAATCTTGTCCTAGGACCTAAAAGAAGACCAGTATATTCACAGGAGAAACTAAGCTTTAATAACATTTGCTGAATTAGTTGAATTGTATAGTCTTTACTTGTAGAGAGATAAGAACCGAAATCCTAGAGCCTTTGCCCATCTTGGAACAGGTGGACAAGGGAGCATGAAACAACCTGGGGCCCAGGCTAGATGGGGAACACGGGTGAGATCCCCCAGGGCACCACACCCTCAGTCCAAGGGCGAGCCAGCAATAATTGCATCTCGCAAAGGGAGAAGGCAAGCACATTCATTCTTATGGCCTGGCCCTGAGTTTGAGGAGAAATACAGTCTCCCTTTGTCCGTCATAACCTTTTGTCCACCCTCATGTGGGTTTAGGGTTCAGATTCCCATTGCCTGCAGAATTTGAAAGACCCAAAAACATAAATTGCTTTGGAAAGGCTGGGGGTTAGTAGTACCTTTAGGTATGAAAAACCTTCTCAGCAGTAACTCTTCGCTAGTTTAAGCCTGGCTGCGGTGTGTGTGTCTGTGCGTAGGCATGGGTGTTCTGCTTCTCAGCTGCTCCTGTGGTGGTTAGTAGGAAGTGTGACTGTAGGCATCTGTAACTATTTGCTACTCCTTTGCTATGTGTCCGAGCTCTCTGAATACTGGAGGGCAGGAGGGAGGCCAGTGAGCTGTGACATTGCCCCAGAGCTTAGGTTACGCTCACAGTGTCAATAGTGAAGTGGGTGACAGTGCCTTGTAATACACAACATGACGCTAGGCCGGAGAGCCCAGTGTAAGTGAAGGATTCAGGAAATGGTCAAAACATAGAGAACTGATGAGGAAGCTAAAACTTAGAGTTGTAGAGGATTTTCTTTTTGTCTTTTCTGCCATCCACTTTCACATAGTTTGATAAGCCAGTGACAACATAAGAAATATACAACCGCTGATCTCTTTGAAACTGTGTAGCTAAAACAGTCTTTATGCTGACAAAGATAGCCAGATGTGGTCGTCGAATGTCACTGCACACACACGTGTGCTGGTCCCAGGCAACACCGAGTACTGCAGGGTACTTTTCTCACCTCCCACCCCCTCCCATAAACAGCAACAGCAAAATAGCCAGGCTTACTTTTAGTGGAGGAGAAAAAAATGTCTTGGAAAAAACTGTCAGTGTTTAAGTGAAGGGAAATCAGAGAAAGTTTCACTTCATTATGAACAGGGCTAACCTTGGCTTCAGGAAGCAGTGGCCATACTTCATTTTTTAAAATGGAATCTTTGAAGTGGCTTCTAGTAAAACTGGTATAAGATGTGGAGTGGATATCATTTGCTTTAATTTAGGGGTTGAGAAGCAGTTTACAGTGCTCCATGCTGGATGTTAATATTAAGGCGAGCAGACATGTAATAAGTGGAAACTTGGCCACATGGTAGGAAACAAAAAAGAGTTATAAATAGAACATCCCCCTCAGTCTGGAAAGCACATACTAATTGTGTAGTAGAGGGTCGTGGAGAACTTTTTCTTGGGTTTCCAAGTTATTGTATTTTTAATGATATATACGTATGACATAGGGCTGTATGTAGATGGTTATATGGGAGTCAAGAATTCATAATTATCAGAGGTACTTAATATAGAGAAATAATGTTGAGACTGTAGATTTAAATGTGGGATATTTATAACCACTCAAAACCAAAAGAACAAGAAAATGAGGTGAGAAAATGTACATTTTAGTAATAGAAGAAACATATATGACCCAGTGTACTTGTCTTTTATGTAAAAATTGAGCTTCACCCCTCATATACTCCCAAGTACCTAAGTGAAATACCAGTGAACAAACTGTTTAATCTATTTAGTAGCAAACAATTGCACAGCTGTGATTTTTCTCTGCTCAAATGATTTGAGTCTTCCTAATTGGATAAAAACAGAGTAAAACAAATAAGATCCAATACCACAAATAACAGTACCACATTAATAGGTAGCACAGAGACAAAGCAGAATAGGAAATATTTAACTTTCTCCTGAAAAAGTACTATGTGCCTTTTTTCTCAAACTTAATAGACTTTCAGCTTAATGTGCCTTTCCCCATAATGTTTTCCATATGCTTATTATTCCTTTAGAAAAACAAAATTATTTACCTAATTTTTACATTAAAACATTTTGTATTAACTTTTACTAAACATGTTTAAATGCTACCAAACAGCACATATTTTTTTCATGTAATTTGTGTTTTCCATTGTCGAGGATAACTTTTAAAAATTCCAGTCACAAGCCTGATGAGTCTGTTTCTCCATTTTGCATATATAGCGAGCATACTATGGAGAAAGGGAGATGAGTTTCAGAGTTTCTGGAAGAACTGCCGTGGTGATAGCATACTTAGTACTATTACTACAGTCATGACAATTAACACTACCAATAATAACAGTCGTAAGAACATTTTTTATTTGAACAATTCTTTAAACTTGATTGTACTTAGCTGACCTTGTTTGGGCTAAAAATAATTAAATTTTTATTATTTTTTTATTTTGTATTGAATTTATTGGGCTGACACCAGTTAACAAAAGTATACAGGTTTCAGGTGCATAATTCCACAACACACCATCTGTACACTGTACTGTGTGTTCACCACCCCAAGTCAAGTCTCCCTCCATCACCGTTAATCCCCCGACTCTCCTCCACCTCCCCCCACCTTCCCTCCTCCCAGCAATCACCACGCCATTGTCCATGTCCATGAGTTTTTTCTCTTCTTTTTCCTTTTTGCTCAGATCTTACACCCCAGCCACCCAGCCCCCAAACCCCTAAGTCCCCAAGTCCTGACCCTACCCAATAGCTATCAGCCTGTTCTCTATGAGTCTGTTTCTATTTTCCTTTTTAGTTCATCTTGTTCATTAGCTTCCACATATGAGTGAAATCATATGATATTTGTCTTTCTCTGAATGGCTTATTTCACTTAGCATAATGCTGTCCAGGTCCATCCATCTGTGGCAAAGGGTAAAATTTTCTTCTTTTTTATGACTGAGTAGTATTCCATTGTATAAATGTACCATAGCTTTTTTATCAACTCATCTATCGATGGACCCTTGGACTGCTTCCAAATCTTGACTGCAATATCGAAAAGATGTTGCAATGAACATAGGACTGCATATATTCTTTCAAATTAGTGTTTTGGGTTTCTTCAGATAAATTCCCAAAAGTGGAATCACTGTGTCATAAGGCAGTTCCATTTTTAATTTTTGAGGGAACTCCACACTGCTTTCCACAGTGGCTGGGAAAATGTGCATTCCCACCAACAGTGTATGAGGGTTCCTTTTCTCCACATCCTCATCTATCCTTGTTGTTTATTGATTTACTGAAGATAACCAACCATTCTGACAGGTATGAGGTGATACCTCATTGTGATTTTAATTTATATTTCTTTGATGATTAATGAGGTTGAAAATCTTTTCTTATGTCTGTATGTCCATCTGTATGTCCTCTTTGAAAAGGTGTCTGTTCAGGTCCTTTGCCCATTTTTAATTGGGTTTCTGAGTTCTTTATAAATCTTTGAATGTTAGCACCTTATCAGATGTTATATTGACAAATATATTAGTCCATTCAGTGAGTTGTCTTTTAATTTTTTAATGGCTTCTTTTAAAATTTTTCTAATTTGAGGTAGTGCCATTTATTTATTTTTCTTTTGTTTTCTATATTTGAGGAAACATATCAGAAAAAAAAAAAACATTATTAAGAGAAATGTCCAAGATTTTATTGCCTGTGTTTTCTTCTGGAAGTTTTATGGTTTTGAGTCTTACATTTAAGTCTTTAATCTATTTTGAGTTTATTCTCGTCTATAGTATAAGAAGGCCCAATTTTCCTAACACCATTTATTGAATAGACTGTATTTACCCTGTTGTATGTTCTTGCCTCCTTTGTCAAATATTATTTGACCATATAGACATGGGTTTATTTTTGGGCTGTCTATTCTGTTCCATTGACCGATGTGTCTGTTTTTATACCAGTACCATGCTACTTTAATTACTATGACGTTGCAGTTTTGTTTGATAAAAGGTAGTGTGATTCTTCCAACTTTGGTCCTCTTTCTCAAAATTACTGTGAATATTTGGGGTCTTTTGTGGTTCTGTATAAATTTTTTATTTCCCTCCACCACTGCCCCCCAACCCCAGCCATCCCCACCTTCCACCCTTGATCCCACACCTCCTTGGCTTTGTCCATGTGTCCTTCATACATGTTCCAGAAAACTCTTCCCCCTGTCTCATTTTTTTGAGGATTTTAGCATTTATGTTTATCAGGGATATTGGCCTATCATTTTCTTTCTTTGTAGTGTCTTTATCTGGTTTTGGAATTAGGGTAATGCTGGCCTCATAAAATGAGCTTGGGAGTTTTCCCTCGTCTTGATTTTTTTAAAAAAATATTTTAAGGACAGATGTTATTTCTTCTTTGAATGTTTGGTGAAATTTGCTTGTGAAGGCATCAGGTCCAGGACTTGTGTTTGTTTGAAGCTTTTTGATTACTACTTCATTTGCATTAGTTGTAGTCATCTGTTTAGATTTGCTGTTTCTTCTTGATTTGGTTTGGGGGATTGTATGCTTTTATGCATTTGTCCATGTCTTCCACATTGTCCAATTTGTTGGCATATTTTCTTATAATTCTTTGCATTTCAGTGGTGTCAGTTATTACTTTTCCTCTTATATTTCTACTTTTATTTATTTGGGTCCTCTCTTCTTTTTTGCTTGATTAGTGTGATTAAAGGTTTATCAATCTTGTTTAGCTTTTCATAGAATGAGCTCTTGGCTTCATTGATCTTTTGTATTTTTTTAGAATCTATTTTATTTAATTGTGCTCTGATCTTTATTTCCTTTATTCTTCTCACTTTGGCCTTTTTTTTTTTCTTTTTTTAGTTCTTTTAAGTGTAAGATTAGAGTTTGAGACTTTTTTCTTGTTTCTTAAAGTAGGTCTATAATCCTAGAATTTTCATCTTAGAACTGCTTTCATTGTTTCTCATCATTATATATTTTGCATATTAACCCCTTATCAGATATATGGTTTGCAGATATTTTTCCCATTCCATTGTGTGTCTTCTCACTTTTTTTATTATGTTTTTTATTATGGAGAAACATTTTAGTTTGATGTAGTTCCACTTATTTTTTATTTTATTTCTTGTGCTGTAGGTGTCATATCCAAAATATTTTTGCCAAGACCCATGTCAAGGAGCTATTTTGCTATGTTTTTTTCTAGGAGTTGTATGTTTGTGGATTTTACATTTAAGTCTTTAATCCATTTTTGGTTAATATTTGTGATAAATGTAATATAGGGGTCTGATTTCATTCTTTTTTTCATTTATTTATGTGAATATCTAATTTTCCCAGCAACATTTATTGAAGAACTGTCTTTTCTCCATTGACTGTTTTTGGCTCACTTTTAAATATTATTTGAATGCATATGCTTGGTTTATTTCTGTGCTCTCAATCTGTTTCATTATTTATGCATCTGATTTTATACCAGTCCCATGCTGTTTTGATTACTGTAGCTTTCCCATGTAAATCACAAAGTTTTATACCTCCTATTTTTTTCTTTCTCAGGATTACTTTTGTTATTCAGGGTTTTGTCTGGTTTTGTATAAATTTTAGGATTTCTTTTTTATTTTTGTAAATAGTACCGTGGAAATTAAAAAAAAAAGAATTTATTTATTTTAGGCAGAGGTGAAGGGAAGGAGAAAGGGAGAGGGAAACATTAATGCATGGCTGCCTCTCACGTGCCCCCTGTTGGGGACCTGGCCCACCACCCAGGCATGTGCCCTGATCTGGGAATGAAACAGGCAACCTTTTGATTCGCAGGCCAGCACTCAGTCCACTGAGCCACATCAGTCAGAACAGTACCATTGGAATCTTGATAGGGATTTTGTTTAATGGAAACTCTACAGAGTTTTGTATGTTATATTTTGTATCCTGCAACTTTACTAAATTCATTGATAAAATGGATTCAACTAATTTAATTTTTATAACAAATTAATTTCAATAGAATTTCCTAAGTTTTGCACTTTTACTTATCCTACCCCTCATTTTTAGGTCATTGATACTACAATTTACATATTTATATATTGTGTAACTAACAGTTTATTGTAGTTTGGGATATTTTCACATTTGTTTTTCAACTTTTAAACTAGAGTTGTGAGTGAATTATTTCCCACTGTGACCACATTACAGAATCTAGCCTTGACTACAGCTTCATCATTACCAGTAAGTTTTACAGTGTCTTCTTATGTTATGATATTAATCAGTACCCTTTATTTCTTTCTGGCCAGGGAACTCCCTTTATACTTTCTTTTGAATCAGTTCCAGTCACGATAAAGTCAGCTTTTACTTGCTTGGAAAAGTCATTTATTTCTTCTCCATCTATACCTTCACTGAGAATAGAAATCTTGGTTGACAGCTTTGTTCTTTAAGTATTTTCAGTATGTCATCTCATTCTCCCTGAGCCTGAGGAGCTTCTGTTGAGAAATCCACTTTCGTCTTACTGGGGTTCTTTTGTATGTATTGCTCTCTTTTCTCTTGCTCCTTTTAGAATTCTTTATTTGTATTTGGCTTTTAACATTTTAATTATAATGTGTGTCAGTGTAGTTTTATTTGGATTCACTTCATTTGGAATTCTTTGGATGTCTTGGCTATAGATCTCCATTTCTCCCAGCAGAGAGAAAAGTCTGGGAACTTTTTACCCATTGTTTTTTGTTTTTGTTTTTAATGTTACTTCTGTCTTTGTCTTTCTTATTTTGTTCTGGAATTCCTATAAAGTTATTTTTTTTCTTTTCATTGTGTTCTATAAATCACATCAGCTTTCTGCACTCTTTTTTCTCCCTCTTTCCTTCCTTCCCCTTCCTTCTTTTTTTCCTTTTTTTTTCTTTCTTTTCTTTCTTTCTTTCTAACTGGATAATTTCAAATGTCCTATTTGATAGTTTGCTGATTCTTTTCCTCTGCATGGTCAAGTCAGTTTTTGAAACTCTATTAAATTGTTCAATTTCATTTATTATTATTTTTCAGCTTTAGGATTTCTGGCTATTTTTATTTTGATGGTTTCCATTTATTTATTGCACTTCTTTATCATTTATATATTATTTTCTAGTTTTGTTTAGTTGCCTCCCATGTATTCTTTTAGTTCACTAAAATTCTTTGAGAAAATTATTCTGATGTTTTTGTCTGGTGTTTCATAGATCTCCATTTATTTAGTGTCAGTTATTGGAGCTTTATCAGTTTCCTTTGGTAATGTCATATTTACCTAATTATTTTGGGGGCCCTTGATTCCTTAAATTGGTATCTGTGCATTGGAGCAAGTAGTTTCTCTTTCGGACTTTGCAAGTTTGCTTTGGCAGATAGACTTTTTTACCATTCAGCTCAATTTGGGTTCCTGGGTGTGTCTGCTGGTAGCATCCTTCAGCAGACAGGGCTTGCTATTAGGGTCTGTTTGGGGGCAAGGCAACTATTTGACCTGTGAGGTCAGGGGTGGGAGGTATTCCACTGGCTGAGAGCAGCTGCACAGAACTGGTTCCCAGCCCTAACAAGACTGTAGGGTAGGCTGCGTGATTGCCTGGATTCTCTGGTTAGGCATACTAGATGATTGTGACTACACTGTACTCATTATTAGAGATAGCTATGAATTAGCTTCTCTGCCCTGGCAGGGTAGCATGAAAGGACCCAAGGCCTGCATGGTTTGTTGTTTGGGAACCCTAGTAAGGCAAGAGTGTGCCATAGATATCCTCAACAGGTAGGTAACTAATTTTGCTCTGCAGACAGAGAAAGCCACAGGCTGGGCTGTCTGTTCAAATGCTACTGTAACCAGGGCTTTTGGATGAGCTGTACAGCTTTATGTATGCTCTGGTAAAGTTCTCTGATCAGGAGGGGAGAAGGGTGTATTTAGCAATAGGTGGGCCTACAAATTAGTTTCCCTACCAGGACTCAGTGGGAGAAGCAACTCCAAGACTATTAAGCATCTTTTTTTGTAATCTTATCTCAAGATGATCTGTACTCCAAGTCTCCTGCACCAACAGGGCCACTGGCTTTCCTCTTGGAGTGATCAGCTCTGCTTTCCTGACACTCACGTCAAACTGCTGGGTTAGGCAGCAGCTTCCAAGTGTTCTCACCAGCCCTGTGGTCAGATGGGGTCAGGAGACTGGCTCTGTAGTGGGCTAAGTATATGACTCAGCTCTCATGCCGGGAGGAACTGAGAGGGCCTAATTCAGCAACTCTAGGTTTTCTCAAACAGGCTTTTTGGTTAGGGGGCAGTCAGGACCTGCATTTAGCAGAGGGAGATGCTATGAGTTTACCCCCTGTCTGGATGGAGCAAGGGGAACCCTTCATGACCATTACTGGCTTTTCTCTGAGGCTGCTCAGATTTGCCTGCCAGCCTCTTGGTCCCAGTGCAACTAGGTTACACAGCTTCCAGGTCTTCTTGCTAGCCGTTTTGGTCAGATGGGCCTGGGAGCCACACTCTGTAGTGGGCGAGACTATCTCTCAGTTCTTCTACCTGAGCATAGTCAGACCAGTTTCCAAGGCTGATAGAACTCCTCATTTAAGGACCCAAATTAGGCAACTCGGTTCTCCACCAAGTTCCCTGGTCAAATTGCACAGCCAGCTTGGTTCTGCAGAAGAGCAAAGCCGCTGGTGGAGACTACTACTAGGACTCTTCAGGTAGGAACTCGGTTTGCCAAGATCCAAGTGCTGGTTGTCACAAGCACCTTTCTCCCTCTCAGTCACAATGGGATTCCAAGTGGTTGAGCCCTGCAGATTCCCCTGCAGTCTCCGAGGGGCAAAACCAGTGTTGGTTTTTCCACAAAGTAACCTACAATTTCTGAGGGGGCTAAATGTCACCCCTGGGCTCTCTTTTTTCCAATGGAGTTACCACAGGCTTAGGGGAGACCTCTTGGTGTGGTGCTGTGCTGCCTTGGGGGAGGGGCAATGTGGTCCATGTGGAAACATTTCTCTTCCCCTTCTAACTCAGTCTGTCCTGGTTTCTGTGGGGCAGAGGGGTGCTTCAGCCTCACTCCATCCTCTAGGATTCTCTCAGTGGTGTCTTGTCCATGAATAGCTGTTACTTGTTCTTCTTTCGGGGGGGCAGGGGAATCAGGAATATGCTTTCTTGACATTGCTCAATTGTGTCTTTTACCGATGTGACTTTAAACAGATTGCCAAATAAATATAAAAATTATAATAGCCTGTATCTATCTAACCCAAAGTATTACTTGGAATTTTATTTCTATCCACAGTGTGGGAAAACTTTTTATCCTGCTTTCCGCTTTATTTTTTAACTTTAAAATTCTAATTCAAACAATGAAGTACTCTAGTACTAGGGAGGAGGCATACAAGAGTAAACTCAGGTTACTGACCTTGGAGAATTTCCAATGCAAGCAGAAAAGAGTTTCAAGTGAAGTCAAAGCAACCCAGAAGAGATACCCTTTGGACTAAACATAAGAGAGATTTTTGTTTTGTTTTTATACTTTTACTGGCAGTGTACAGCCACTGGATATGTTAAACCGGGGTGGTTTGATTAATGCCTTGTTTTATGAAATTCATTCCAAGTTCTGGGTGGAGGACGGACTGGTAGGATTTGGAGACCGCAGTGATGAAAATGGGAAGTTGCAGAGACCAGAGACACAGGCACTAGGAATGAGACAGTGGCAATGATCGTTCCCATTGATAGATTATGGGAGAAAAGACAAAATAAAGGACACATATGGGAGATATTATTCCAGTTCACAATCAGCTGGACTGAGAATTGCTTCTAAGTACATGTGAGCTGAGGTGGTAATGAATGAGGGTGAGGGAGAAGCAAAGAGACTAATCACTCTGACACTGCAAGTTAGGAAAAATGGGTGATGTCATTAGGATATTTGATCTTTCCAAGGCATTGCTAGTTTTGTGAAAATAAATCCAGGGACCTGTTAATGACAGTAATCCATATTTCATGAAATCATGTTTCACAGGGCCACAGCTATTATGCACAGTTCCCCCTCAAAATATAGTGGTAATAATTCCTCAGGGCTTCCTCAGTCCCTCAAGAAAACAGACTTATGGAGGTCCTGCCTGCCAAATAATATAGCATGCACAGTCAAGCCTAAACTCTACATTTATTACTTAATAAATTACATTTAATATTGCTGATTAAAGCAGTTTTAAAGAAGTTTACTGATTTTGTTTTCAATTTCTGATTTTATTTAGATATAGTTGATATGGATCACTGTGAGTTTCAGGTGTCCAGCCTGAAGTTCTGACTTAACTAACATGTATTGTGAAATGAGTTTATTGAAAGTATATTTAACAATGTAATTAGTACGTAATTATATGTAACTAAATTAATGAACATTTACTTAAGTTTTATTTAACATCCATCATCTCAGATAGATACAATAAAAACTGATTTTCTCTTTGTAATTAGAACTCCTTGGATTTACCCTCTTTATTTTCCTATATGTTGTGCAATAGCGGTAACTACAAACGTCGTGTATATTACATCCCTGTTATTTACCTTATAACTTGAAATTTGTCTATTTTCACCACATTCCTCCAATTTCCCCTCTCCCCACTCCTTGTCTGTGGTTACCAAAAATGTATTCACTTTTTCGTGTGGTTTTTATTTGCATTTTACTGATTGGTGATGTTGAGAATCTATTCATATGTCTTTTGGTCATTTTGACATCCTCTTTGGGAAAATGTTTGTTCAGCACTTCTGTTGAATTTTTAATCAGATCGGTTGTCTGTTGTTAGTAAGTAGATTGAGTTCTTTACGTATTTTTAATATTAACCCCTTATCTGATAATGGTTTGCAGAAATTTTCTCCCATTCTATATGTTTTCTTTTCATTTTGTTGTTTCTGTTGCTGTGCAGAAAATTTTGAGTTTGATATAGTCCCATTTGTTGGTTTTTGCTTTCCTTTTCTGTGCTTTCAGTGACATGTTCAAAAATTTTGCCAAAACCAACATCATTTAGCTTTTTTCCCTACATTTTATTCTAGGAGTTTTATGGTCTCTGGTTTTATGGTTTTGATCCATTTTGAATGAATGAGTGGTGTAAGATAGGGGTTTGGTTTTATTATTCTGCTATTTATTTATGTATTTATTTTTTAGTTTTCCCAGCACCATTTGTTGAAGAAACTGTCCTTTCCCCATTTCATATTCTTGACTCCCGTGTCCCATATTAGTTAACTGTACACACTGCAAGTTAACTGATCTTGCCATTGTACTCTGCTGGTTGGTGTGTCTGTTTTCGTGCCAGCAGCATACTTTTATTATTATTATTATGGCTTTGTAGTATAGTTTGAAATCAAGAAGCCTGACACCTCCAATTTTCTTTTTTATCAGGATAGATTTGGCTATTCTGGGTCTTTGCCATTCTATACAGATTTTAGGATTGTTTCTTTTATTTCTGTGAAGAATGTCTTTGGAATTCGATAGGGGTTCTGTTGAACCCATAGATGGCTTTGGGCAGTACGATCATGCATGTTAACAGTAGTCATTCTTTCGTTCTATGAATACAGATGTCTTTTCATTTGTTTCTGTCTTCTTCAATTTCTTTCTTCAAAGTCTTATTGTTTTCAGCACAGACATCTTTTACCTTGTTGGTTAAATTTATCCCCAAGTATATTATTGTTTTGGATTCTGTTGTGAATGGGATAATTTTTTTTTCTTCAGATGCTTCGGTTAGTGTGAAGGAAATCAATTGATTTTTACCTGTTGAATTGTAAACAAATTTTTAATGAATTTTTTACCTGCCACTTTATTGAAATCATTGGTAATACCAACAATTTATTACTGACTTTGTGGAATTTTCTATATATATAAAACCATATCATCAACAAATAGTGAAACTTTTACTTCTTTTCTGATCTGGATGCCTTATATTTCTTTGTTTTGCCTGTTTGCTATCAGTAGGACTTTCAATATTGTGTTAATTAGGAGTCATGACTGGGAATACTTGTCTCATTACCTGATCTTGGAGGAAATGTTTCAATTTTTTTTATTGAGTATAATGTTATCTATGGGTTTGTTGTATATAGAATTTGTTATGTTGATGTATGTTTCTTATATACCCAGTCTTTTTTTTTAATCATGAAAAAGGATGTTGTATGGTATCAAATGTTCTTTCTATATTTTTGAGATGTTCATGTTTTAAATTTTATTGTTGTGATCTGTTACACTTATTGATTTGCATATATTGAACCATTCTTGAATCTCAGGGATAAATCCCACTTGATCACAGTGTATAATTCTTTTAATGTATTATTATATTTGGTTTGCTGATTTTGAGAACTTTTGCACTTATATTCTTCATAGACATTGGTTTATAATTTGGTATTCTTGTGCTATCTTTATCTGCTTTTGATATCAAAGTAATGCTGGCTTCGTAGAATGACTTTGGAAGTATGTAAGGAGAATTAATGTTAATTATTCTTTTGAATGTTTTGTAGAATTCTCCAGCGAACTCCAGGTCCTGGAGTTTTCTGAGGAAGGAGATTTTTGGTTACTAACTTAATCTCTTTACTTGTTATTGCTTTGTTCAGATTTCTATTTCTTCCTGAGTTAGTCTTGGTAGCTTGTGTTTTTTCCTTTAGAAATGTACCCATTTTCTAGGTTATGTATTTTGTTGGCATGTAATTGTTAATAGTTTCCTATAATTCTATGTGTTTTTATAGTATCAGTTGTAGTCTTTCATTTACAGGCCTTTTCTTTTTTTTCTTAATCTAGTTAAAGGTTTGTCAATTATGTTTATCTTTTTGCAGAACTAGCTCTTTATTTTGCTAATTTTTCTCTTTTGTTTTTCTGGTCACTATTGATTTCCACTTGGATCTTTATTATTTTCTTTCTTTTGCTGTCTGTGGTCTTAATTTGTTTTTATTCTAGCTTGTTGAAGTGTAAAGATTGAATAATTGAGAACATCTTAATTCTTAATACATATAAACATTTATTACTATAAACTTTCTTTTCAGATCTTCATTTGCTCTTTCCTACAATATTTGATATGTTGTATTTCCATTTTCAATTTCTTACATTTCTTAATTTCATTTTTCTTTTTGACCAATGATTGTTTATGTGTGTTACTTTTCAAAATATTTATATTATCTTGTCATTGATTTCTATTTTCATACCATTGTGGTCAGAGAAGGTATTTGGTATGACTTCAGTTTTCTTAAGTTTGCTAAGGTTTGTTTTGTGGTCTGACATATAACCTACTTTGGAGAATATTCTATATGCACTTAAGAATGTATATTCTGCTGCTATAGGTTGTAATGTTCTATATGTATCTATTAGAGTCTTTTGTTTTTTTAACCTTTTTTAAACTTTATTGTTGTTCAAGTACAGTTGTCTCCATTTCCCTGCCCCACCCCCCCAGCCATCTTTTGTGATGAAGTCTAGTTCAATTGCAGCATTTCTTTGATGATTTTCTGCCCAGATGATGAATCCAATGCTGATAGTGGGGTAATGAGATACACTATAATTATTGTATCATTCTCTTTTTTTTTAAGATCTGTTATTGAAGTCAACCCTCAGGACTGCAGGTTCTATATTCATGAACTCAACCAACTATGAATCTAAAATATTTGGAAAAATAAATGTGTCTGACATGTATTAGACCTTCATAGTTGCATCTGCACTAAATACATACAGACTTTTTTCTTATTTACATAGCAATTTGCATTGTATTATTATAAGTATTCTAAAGATGATTTCAAATTTACAGGAGGATGTGCATAATTTATATACAAATAGTATTATATTATGTATTTGGATATCCTCAAATTTAGGTATCTATTGGCGTAGAGGCAGGTTCCTGGAGCCATTTCTCTGTGGATACAGAGGAATAACTCCATTTGGTTAGTATATTTAGGTGCTTGGCTGTCGGGTGCATACATATTTGTGATTGTTATATTTTCTTGATGTACTCACCCTTGTAATATCATTAATGACCTTCTTTGCCCCTTGTTACCCTTTTTGGCTTGACATATGTATTGTCTGATATACATGTGATTATACCTGTCTTCTTATGGTTTCCATATGCTTGGAATATTATCCTTCATCCTCTTACTTTAAGCCCCGTGTACCTTCGGAGCTGAGATGAGTCTCCCATAGGTAGCATATATTCGGGCCTTCTGACTGGTGAGTTCAGTCTATTTACATTTGGGGTGATTGTTGCTATGTAATAATTTATTATTCCTATTGTTTCTTTTTCATTTTATCTTTGTGAGTGGGTGGTTTTCCTTGGTGATTTGTTCAGTCTTCCTTTTTTCTTAATGGTCTTGTCTCTACTATAGATATTTATTTACTTTGTGTTTACCATGAGGTATCCATAAAACATTATATAATATAGTTCTCCTGCTAATAGTAATTTATCTTTGTTACCAAATTGTAGCTATACTTGCTTCTATTGATCTTCTCCTTTAACCTTTATGCTGTAACTAAGTGTGTGCAGTGGTGCTTTGGCAGAGGCAGTTCTATACCTGTGAGCTCAGGTCGGGCTTCTGGGCTTATCTGCTTCTTCCCTCCCTAGGCTGGTGGGGCCTATTATCAGGGTCTGTTTTTGGGTAAGTCACCTGAGCTCTGAGGTTGGGAGTCTGGGGAGTGCCACTCATTGAGACAGCTGGTCAGGACTGTGGCTTTGATTCGCTGCCCAAGTGAGGCTGTATAATGAGTGCTGTGGTTGCCTGGACAGGACTCACAGCCTGCACAGGCCATTTTTAGGGGACCCAGTCTGGCAAGGGTATACATTGAGTGTCCTGGTCAGGTGAAACCACTGGCTTTCCTCTGCAGACAGGGAGAACTGTGGGCTGTGTTCTCTATTCAAGTTTCACTGTATGGGGGGCTGTTGGATGGACTGCACAGGTTCCCATGTGCTCTGGTAGCTCCCTAGTCAGGCACGCTGAAGCCTATATGCAGCAAGGAGATGGGTATGAAGTAGTTTCCCTGCTTCTGGGCCACAGGAGAATCAGAACTAAAGACTGTAAAACCTTTTGTTTTGGGCCTTAACTCGAGCTGACACTCCAAACTCGCTGGCGGAGCAACACCACTGACTTTGCTGTGTACACTATAATTTCTGTCTCCCCCTGCACTGCCAAAGTGCTGTTAAGTTGCACAGATTCCCTGTGCTCTTGCCAGTCATTCTGAGCAGATGGGGCTATGACTCAGGTCTCTTATCTCTCAGCGTGGGCTCACCAGGCTCTTTGCTTAGCAAAACTCCTCATTTGAGCAGCTGTGTCAGGCAGACCTACACCCCGTTGATTTCCCAGACCAAAGAGCATCTACTTGGTTCTGTAGGTGAGCAAGGCCAATGGTTGTTTCTACTACTGGTAGTTCTTACATAATCATATGAGTATAAACATAAACAGTCATGTGCCACATAGTGCCATTTCAACCAATAGTTCTTACTACTAGTAGTAGTTTGGTTTGCAAAGTGCTCATTGTTTTAAGCCCCCTCTCAGTTATAGTCTGACTCCTAGTAGTTGAAACCCAGAGATTCCACTATGATCCCCATAGGCTGAGAACTGAATAGTGGTTCCCATGCAATGGTCCACATACTGGGGGAGCTTGATATCCTCCCTGGGCTTTTTCCACTGGAGGTACCATAGGCTAAGGGGAGACCTCTTGGAATGGTGCTGTGCTGCGTGGGAGGGGGGGCAAAGCAGTCAGAGTGTAGCCACTCCTCTTCCCTCCTCATGCAGTCTGCCTAGGTTGGTGGTGCAGGGGCTGCGTCTGCCTCAGCCCGGTACTGTGGGATTCTTTCAGTGGTGTCTTGTCCATGAACAGCGGTTCCTTATTTTTCCTAGAGGGAATGAGGTCAGGAACAACCTATGTTGTTCTTGGTGATGTCAGTCTTACTATTGTTTGTTTTTAAATATCTGGAAAATATAGGTAAGTGCAGAGAAAATTAATTACCTAAAATCCCACCACAAATGGAAAAATACCATTAGTTACTAAATAGGTCATTCTTATTTTCACACACATATATATATATATGCACACCACACAGAGACATATACATACATAATCATATGAGTATAAACAGTCATGTGCCACATAGTGCCATTTCAATCAATAGTGGACAACATATGTGATGGAGGTCCCACAAGAGTATAAGGAGCTGAAAAATTCTTATCACCTAGGCTGGTCACCTAGTGACATTGTAGCCATTATAACCTTTTAGCTGAATGCATTACTCACATGTTTGCTGGCATGCTAGCATAAACAAACCTACTGGGCTGCCAGTCACATAAAAGTATTATGCATATAAGCTTATGTGCAGTGCATATTTGATAATATATGTATTGGTTTATATATTTGTGCTATATTATCTTAAAGTGTACTCTTTCTACTTACTAAACAACATTTTCTGCAAAACAGCACGCTGCGTTATGCTGGCAGCAGCCTCACATACATCATTTACTACTTTCCTAGATTGCATCATTTTGTCTTGTGCTTGTTTTAGTCTTTGGTGCTTTGTACAATGATTTGATGTGCAGACTTGTATCCTAGAAACAATAGACTATGTCACATAGCCTAGGTGTGTAGTAGCCTATAACACCTAGGTTTGTGTGAGTGCACTCTGATGTTCACACAGTGACAAAGTCACACAGTAATGCTTTTTTTCCAAAACATATTCTCATTGTTAAGTGGCGAGTGACTGTGTATGTAAAATAATTTTTTGATAGTATATTCTGGAAGTAAACCGGAACCTCATGATTCCCATAACCCTCCCTATACATTAACTAGGGTGGTTAGGGAGGCAAGACTGGTTTCAGCAAAGACATGAAAGAAGTGATTGTCGTTTTTTTTCCCCGTTTTATTTAAATGATTGTTCAAGTACAGTTTTCTCCCAATCAAGCCCCCCCCCCGCAACTTCCCTCTGAAAGAAGTGATTGTTAATTCACCTGGGAGACAAGACAATAGTGATAATAAAGACTCTACAGTGTGTTCAACAAACAGCAGTTTGGCTGGAGTTGTGTGAGTAGAAGAGGATTCCTATAAGTCATCATAAGTCCTTTGGGTTATACTCTGAATGAATGCAGAAAAACTTCAGGACTGAGTGGATCTGGTTTGCATTTTAAAAGAATTACTCTGACTGCTCTGTTGAGACTGGACTATAAGGAAGGAAAAATTAGAAGCAGAAAGACAGGTAGGAGACTGCTATAATTGTCCAGGCAACAGGTGATGAGGGTTTGGATCAAGGTGGTAACTACTGAAGTAGTAAGAGTATTATTGATATATTTTAAAATTTCAATGGATTTTATAATCAATTACATGTGAAGTTTAAGGAGAAGAAAAGGATCATAGATATACCAAGATCTTCACCTGAACTTTGATGAATTGTCCTCAACTGAGATGGGGAAGGCTGGGAGTGGATAAGATTTTGGGGGTGAAGATGAGCATTTCAGTTTGGGGCATATTTAGGAAATTTACTAAACATCTAGATAGAGATATTGAGTAGACAGTTGAATATATAAGAATTAGTTTAGGGTGAGAAGTCTCTGCTGCACGTACTGACTCAGAAGCAATCAGCAGGTAATACTTAGACCCAAGGAAATGTGTGAGGTGGGAGATAGAGAGGAAAAGAGGACTGATAAGGAACACTGAAACGTTGCATCAAGAGGCCAGAGAGAAGAGGATATTGAGGAGACACATAGGGACCCATGAGGCTGGAGAGAACCAAGACAGCCATAAGTCCTAGACTGTAAAGGGAAATGCTGGGGAAAGAAGGGTGAGGACTAGGATTGATAACTTGCTTTTCCTTTATGGCTTATACCTTTGGAATTTTGCTTAGAAGGACCTTTGATACCCCCAAATTACATCTTTGGCTTTGTATTATAATTAAATCTATATTCCAACTGTACTATATTCTTATTCTTGGTTAGGAATATATTATTCTACAAACACACTGCTATCCATTTATTACATAACCTGTTCTTTTCTCACCAATACAAACGTACAGCCAGGACACAAACTGTGCTTTTAACATTCGTGAGTCTGTCTCTATCTATTCTGTGATAATAGTAGCTAGTATTTATTGGATTTTTAAATGTGTTGTATCTGTGAGAAATGTTGTCCTAATAACAATTGTATGAAGTAACTTTTTACAAGTTTTTATTTTACATGAGGCAACTGCAGTTTACCAAGTTTAGGTCAGCTGCCTTAAGCCCCTGCATAAGGGTCATTGGACCAGGGTACTAGCCCAATTTATCTTGTCTTTTCTTGCCCCTTAGGTATGTTTGTTTTGTTTAAGTACCATAGTTTTCATTAATGTGGTTTTATATTAGATTTTAAATCTAATATGCCAGACTTCTTCATAATTCTTTTTATCAAACCCTTAATTATCTTTACATATTCATTTGCTTTAATTGTATTTTAAGTAAATTTGTCTAAAACCTCGTCCTCAAAATACACATTAAATAAATAGGTTAGTGTAGAGAGAATTGACTTGAGAATATTATGTTACTGTTCAAGAAACTGGCATGTTTTTTCTGTATATTCAGGTTATTGTTTTTATTAAAATCAAATTTGGTTATTTACTTTCTGTAGAAGGCTTATGAATTTCGATTTCTCAACTATTTGAGAATCATTATAATATGTGCTTCTGTTTTCCTTCCTGCTTTGGAATTATTTCTTTTTGTATTCTATCAGTCTCTTTTCTCTCTTCATTTAGAAATTATGAGTTTCCCCAAGGCTCATTTTCTCACTAATCAGGAATATTTCTTCAAACATTCCAGAGCACTCAGGTATTATGTGAAGTATATGAACACGCTGAGCCATTTCTTGGTGAAAAATTTTTCTTGCATAACATGGAAAATATGTATATGATACCAACTTCCTGAGATAAAAAAATGTTGAGAATTGAAGAGGATGCTTTGAGAATTAATTCTGTTAACTCTGAGATCATAACAACTACAGATGACTAAAGAGAGTTCACTTTTTTTTTTTAGTAAAATGTTTTCATTTTGGCAAATTCTATAAAGAAAACATTTGCTTCAGTAACCAAAACCCACTATTTCTATTGAAGGTCCAAATCCAAGGATACCATTTCTCATCTATAAAGAGAAAAACCTTATTTATTTTTCTATATAAACATTTTGGAGTACTTCCCCCCTTGAAAACATACAAGGCTTTATAGTTATCAGACCTTAGGGTGCAAAGTATTAGTAACCGCATTAGCTGTAAGAAGGCCAACAAAGTTACTTAACAAAATGAAATGTTGGAAAGAAGGGGTACTAACTTTGATTGTTAAGACATAACCCCAATAAAGAGATAATGGCAACTTTCTGAATTTTATCTTACTAAGACACAGAATTCCCTTAGGAATTAAGAGTCCCCAGCGTGTCTTGAGACCAAGTTAATTCAAAGCAGTTGCGATTTAGAAATTGAATACATTTGCCAGTGTGGTTAAGATACGTGTTAGCTTATTCAAAATGATGGTATCTTACCATAGGCTCAGGAAACAATAAGTGTGTCCGTGCCTGAAACTTCAGGTGAGCGAATTCATGTGCGGTATTGATGGGAAGGTGTGACTAAATGATAGGAAGGTGTGACTAAATTATGAAGAAGTGAAAATGAAACCATTATTCCTTTAAGGAAATTGTATTTGTGCATTAAGCGAAAAGCAGAAGCAGCAGTAGGGGTAGGCGGATGAAGACGAGCCTTTCTTGGTCGTTTGACTTTAAAAATGGAATTGAGAGAGACCATTGATAAGGAAATGTCTTAAGGCAAATATATATATTATTTTCCCCTTCAATCTTGGTGCACAAAGATAGATAAACATACAGATTCATAGGCATTGATGGCTTTTTAAATGGTGAGGTGTCACATGAAATTCTTCTTTTGCTGTGGATTTTAATGAAGTACTAACTTGTCTGTCAAAGTGAGCTCATATTCTTGCATGACAAAAATAAACTGAAACTAAGTTGCAAGTAGCCTCTTGAAGTGGGGTGTGCCCTTAGACAGACTGGCCGTGCTCTGGTTTGTGTCTTGTATACCACTTGTTTGTTTCACTTCTGCAAGCATTTCAGTTTTAGAAACCTGATCTAAATATTTCAGAGAAGAGAGAGAGTGGTAGTGGGGTTAGAAAATGGTAAATTGGTAAACAGAATTTTGGGCTCCTTTGTAATTCAGGATTCAAATAGAGACCCTAGTCTTTAGTAAGTAGAGAACTTCTGGATTTGATTAGTAGAAATCAGAGGTTAAGACGAATCTTTCTGAAATATAGTGAGCTACAGTGAGTAAAGGTAATAGATCCATACACATACATTTGCAATTATTTTTCTGTATATTTTTAACACTAGGATTCCACAGACTAAAGTACTGTTTCCATTTTTCAATTAAAAAAGGAAATCATTAAATGTCTACAAATAAGTTTCCACATTCTGCTGATTTGCTGTACTAATACAAAAAGAAAAAGAAAAACCAGCATGGTTGTGAAGAGAGGAAGGGTAAGATGTGTGAGGATCACATGTGGTTATATAAGTGGAAAGGTTAGGGTGTGAGTGATAGGAGATTTGTAATTTCATGTTCCATAAAAATAGTTCAGGTCATTTATTAAATCTCATATTTTATTGGGACCCTATATTTCATATGTACCACATGTTTTTTTCAGACATATGCAACAGCATCAAAATACAAACATAATGTAAGGAATAATGTGCTATTTCTGTGTTTCAAATGTCATATGTTTTGATGAAAAAAATAGGATTAGCAAAATTGTTCTCAGAAGATGCTAGACTGACAAAGGCTGCTGTAGGGAGTGCAGAAAGGCTGGTAAGAGCTTTTGTGTAGCATATAAATGACCCATAGATAAAGTCCACACATTCATAAACTCGGTGTCTCCAGCTGTGAAATAGAAGAGTTGACTGGGTGATCTCTGAGATCCCTTTTGGTTTTGACTTGTGTTAATGTCAAAGACACTTGAAGCTTTGTGTAGTTCAATTAGAAGATAAAGGGGAAAGAGACCAATTATGAGACACGAGGATATTTCATATCTATGTCCTCCCAACTTTTAAATTTAGAGAATTACAAGTGAAGAATAAACTTATGGAAGATCTTTTTCCTCACATAATCAATTTATATGTATTTATCATGAAAAGATATGTATTAGAGTGAGACATTCCAACAATAAGTACAGTACAAGGTGAGAACAGTCTAAACAGATTAGGGGATGAACATCTTCAGGATGGTGACATAGGTTATTCCTGACTTTGCTCGCCTCTATAAGGAAAACAAGTAACAACTATTCATGGACAAGACACCACTGAGAGAACCTAGAAAATGGAGTGAAGCAGATGCACCCGTCTGTCCCACAGAAACCGAGAAAGACTGCATTAGAAGGGGAGGAGAAATGGTTATGCACACACTGACTATATTGCTCCTCAGGCTGGCACAGCACCATGGTGAGACATCACCCATGAGTCCATGGGAGTGATATTTAGCAACCCATCTGCCTGGATGAGTCACTTTATGGGAGCTCCTACTCTGGTTTCACCCCACTTAGCTTCCTAGCCCAGCAGCACTTGAGCCAAGAGAGGGACTGAGAGGGACTGACAAAGCTGATCACCCCCTGAAAAAAGCCAATGGCCCTGTACTTGCCAGGGTACTTGAGGCACAGGAGACTTTGAGTCAAAACCACCTAAAAAGAGTAATAATGACCTTAAAGCTGCTTCTCCCACTATACCAGGGCAGGGAACCTAATTTGTATTCCAATTTATTGCTGAATAGAGCTTTCAGCTCCTCAGACCAGGGACCCTACCAGAGCCCCTGGGGGGCTGCATAGCCTATCTGACGGCACTGCATTCAGTGGTGCTGCTTGAACAGAGAATAGCCTATGGCTCTCTGTCTGCAGAGCAAAACCAATGAATCACCTGACCAGGATATTCAGTGCACACTCTTGTCTGATTGGGTCCCCAGACAGTGAGCTGTGCAGGATCCAGGTCTGCTCCTGCTGTCCCAGTAGGACAGGAAAGCTAATTCATAGTACCAACTACTGCTAAATATTGTACCCACACATGGCTCTCTAGTAAGCCTGACCAGAGAATCTAGGCAACCACAAAGCCCATCCCGCAGCCTCACTTGGACAGGGAATGAAGCCAGCAATCCTCTTCAGCTGCTCTCAGCCAGTGACATACTTACCTACCCCTGTGCTCAGAGCTCAAACAACTGACTCACCAAAAAATACACCAGGCCCCAGCTACCCAAGGGCATTACCAGAATACATGTTCAGAAACCCCAACTTTGATGACTGGTTAAGAGCTGTTGTGCAAAAATAAACCTGCAAAGTCCACAAGAAGAGAGACCACTTATCAAATGCACGTATGCCAATGGAAGGAATCGGGATCATTGGAAGTCAGGTAAGTTTGACCCCACAAAAGGAAACTGATAAAACTCTAATAACAGACCCTAAAGAAATGAAGATCTACGAAATATCAGACAAAGAAGTCAGAATAATTTGAATAATTCTCTTAAAGTAGTTTAGTGAACTATGAGAACACACAGACTAAACAAAACTAGAAAATAATACAGCAAGAAAATACAAATCATTAAAAAAAAGAAACAGAAATCCTAGAGTTATAAATACAATAAATGAAAATGATTCAATAGAAAGCTGCTTCTATAATGCAGAAGAATCAGCAACCTAGAAGATAGGACATTAGAAACTATCAAGTCAGAGGAGCCACACATACACAAAAGGAAACCAACAGGATGAAAAAAGAGTAAAGAAACGATGAGACACAAAAATATCTGTTATGGTGATTTTGGACCAGAAGAGAAAGGAACAAACAGTGTATTTAAAGCAATAAAACCCAAAGCCTTCCCAAACCTGGAAGAGAAATAAACATCCAGATCTAAGAGACTCAAAGGATGCCAAATAGGATCAGCCCAAATAGGGTTACACTGACACATTAAAAATAGTTAAAATTCAAAGACAAGAAAAGATTTTGAAAAACAGCAAGAGAAAAGACACAAGTTGCATACAAGGGAACCCCCTTAACTGGGGAAAGAAGGGGCAAGGTCGTCAAAGAACATGTATAAAGGACCCATGGACAAACCAAAGTGGGATGGGATTGAGGGTGGGAGGTCAGGGAGAGCAGTGGGAGGAAAATGGAGACAACTGTACTTGAACAACAATTTAAAAAAAGGCCATCAGAGGACTTCTCCAGAGAAATTTCAGGCAAGAAAAAATATTAAGAATACTATACATAACGAAACTTTCCTTCAGAAGTGAAGTGGGAATAAAGACTTTACCAAACAAAACCATAGGGAATTCACTAGACCTGCCTTACAAGAAATACTAAAGGGCGTTCTCTGAACATAATTAAAAGGATGTGAGTTAACATCCTACAACATGAGAAGTCCGTGTAAAACTCACTGGTAATGGTAAATATATAGTCAAAGTTGGATTCTGTAATATGGTAATGGTAATATAAAAATCACATAGTTTAAAAGGTAAAAAACAGTAAAAAAATGACTACAACAGTCTGTTATTAGTTATACAATATAAATAGGTAAATTGTAACATGAATACTGAAACTGTGAGGGGAAGTAGTAGTATAAGCAAAGAAATTTTAGTGAAGTTGCTATTAGTTTAAAAATACAATGGTACTGTATATAATTATCACTTTAATACAAGGGGAAAACCTATAGTAATTACACAAAATAACATGATAAAGAAGTCAAGGCATACCGATACCACAGACATCAATACACACAAAGAGCAGGGTAAGAAGGAAAAAACAGAGCTACGTAACATTCAGGAACTACTAACAATATGGGAATTGTAAGTCCTCATATCAATTACTGTAAGGAGGATACATTCCCAAATTGAAAGACATAGAGTGCCTAAATGGATTTCTAAAAAGAGAACCAACCATATTCTGCCTACAGAAGATCACATTAGCCTTAAAGACACACAGAGAGTGAAAAATAAAGCAAATGGTGACCCCCCATAAAAAACAGGGAGAACTATACCTATATCAGACAAAATAGACTTTAAACTAAATGGTAAAAAGAGACAAAGGTCTTTATATTATTAGAAAGGAGTTGATCCATCAAGAAAAATTAATAACTATAAAATTTATGTGCCTAGAACAGAGCACCTAAATACATAAAACAAAACTAGTAGCTAAAAGGAGAAATAACTAGCAATTCATAGTATGTCAGGACCTTAACACCCCACTCTCAACAATGGGTATTCAGATAGAGAATCAAGAAGGAAACAAGACATCTGAACAACACTATGGACCAAATTGACCTAACAGTCCAACATGGAACATCCTATCTTACATCAGCAGAATACCCATTCTTCTAAACTGCACATGGAACATATTTTAGGGTACTCTATATGTTAAGCCACAAAACAAGTCTCAGAAAATTCAACAGGAATGAAATAATAGCAAGTATCTTATCTGACCATGGTGATATAAAATTAGAAATTAGTAAACAAGAAGGAAACTAGAAAATTCATGAATATGTAGAAATTAAACATTGTCTTGAACCATGGATAATAAGAAATTTAAGGGAAATTGGAAAAGGACCTTGAGACAAACAAGAGTGGAAGCACAGCATACCAAAACTTAATGGCATGAAGCAAAAGCAGTTCAAAGAGGGAAGTTCAAGCAATAAAGGATTACATTACGGAGCAAGAAAGATCCTAAGTAAACAATCTGTATCTATGCCTTAACTAACTAGAAAAAGATCAAAATTAGTAGATGGAAAGGAATGATAATAATAGTACAAATAAATGTAATAGAGAACAGGAAAACAATAGAAATGATTAACTAAAGAGTTGGTTCTCTGAAAAAATAGAAACAAATTTACTAACCTTTAACTAGATTAATCACAGATTAGAGACAGAAGACCCAAATCAACAAAACTGTAAATGAATAAAGGAGACTTTACAACAGATATCACAAAATACAATCCATCATAAGATGCTACTGTGAACTGTATGCCAACAAACATAGAAACTATCAAGACTGAATTAGAAGTAGAAAGTCTAAATAAACCTATTATTAGAAAGAAGAGTGAATCAGAAATCAAGAAACCTTCCAGCAAGGAAAAGCCAAGGGCCTGATAGCTTCACTGGTGAATTTTATCAAACACTTAATTAATGCAAATTCTCTCAAACTCTTCCAAAAAATTGAAGGGGAGGTAGCATACCCAAACTCATTTTACTCAACAAGCATCACTGTGGTATCAAAGTCAGAACAGAACACTACCAGAAAAGAAAAACTACGGATCAATATCCCTGGTAAATATAGATACAAAAGTTCTCGATGTAACACTAAGAAAGTACATTTAGTGGCACATCAAAAGAATCCTTCACTGTGATCAAGTGGGATTTATACCTGGAATGCCAAGATGATTTCACTTGATGTTTCAGTGAATGTGATCCATTATATTATTAGACTGAAATTTTCAAATTATATGATTTTCTTTCAGTAGACACAGAAGAAAGCATATGACAAAATTCAACATTAGCTTATAATAAAAAAATTTCTTAACTAAATATAGACAGGACATACCTCAACATTATAAAGGCTTCCTGGGATAAGCCCACAACTAATATCATGCTCGCTGATGAACAATGGAAAGCTTTTCTTCTAAAATCAGGATCAACACAAGGGTGCCCACTGGTGCCATTCCTACTTTAATCATAGCCCTGGGAGTCCTTGCCTGAGCAATCAGGCAAGTGAAAAAGAGTATCAGAATTGAAGAGTAAGAATTAAAATTGTCTCTGTTTGAAGACTACATGATGTTATACATTGAAAATCTTAAACACTAAACCAAACATCTTTAGATCTAATCAACAAATTTAGCCACGTTTTAGGATACAGAACTAATATTCAAAAATGGTTTAAAACTGAAATAAAAATGATCCTACTTACAACAGGACCAAAACAGTAAAATACATAACAATAAATATAACCAAGGACATGAAAGATCTGTACTCAGAAAATTATAGGCTATTTATGAAAGAATTAAAAAAAAACATAAATAAATGGAAAGGTATCCTGTATTCATAGACTGGAAGAATTAATATTGTTAAAATGCTTATACTGCAAAAGCCATCTATAGATTCAATGCAATCACTATCAAGACTCCAATGGCGGTTTTTACATAAGTACAAAAAAATCCTGAAATTTAATGTAAAACAACAAAAGACTCCAAATAGCCAAAGCAATCATGAGAAAGGAGAACAAAGAGAGAGGCATCACACTTACTAATTTCAAACTAACTGTAAAGCTATAGTAATTAAAACAGTATGGTGATAAAATAAAAGCAGATACATAGATCAGTAGAACAGAATCAAGAGCCCAATGATAAACCCAAAGCATATATATTCAACTAATACTTGACAAGGGAGCCAAGAATACTCAATGTAAAAAGAACAGTCTCTTTAATAAGTGGTGCTGGGAAAACTGGGTACTCAGTTGTAAAATAAAGAAACTACCCATCTTAACATTACTCACAAAAATTAACTGAAAAGATATTAAACATTTAAACAAAGACCTGAAACCACGAAAATTCTAGAATAAAATGTTTTAGGAAATAGGAAAAAGGCTTCTTGACACCGAAATGGCAATGACATGACAACTAAAATACAAAGTAAAAAATAAACAAGGGGGACTACATCTAACTAAAAAAGGTTCTGCACAGCAAGGAAATCATGAACAAAGTGAAATGTCAAATGTCAAACTATGGAATTTTATATATATATATATATGGTTCATATCCAAAATAGATAAACAAGTTATACAACTCAATTACAAAAAACCACAAATGATCCAATTTAAAAGTTGTCAGGAGACCTAAACAGACAATTTCCCAAGGAACATATATAAAATGCTAGTGCATTTTAAAAAGTTTAACATTATTAGTCATTCTGCAAATGCAGATCAAGGCTGCAATGAGATACCACCTCACGTCTATTAGAATGGCTATAATCCAAAAAACAATAGGTAAGGAATGCTGGCAAATATGTGGAAAAAAGGGAGTCTTTGTGCACTGTTACTGGGATTACACGGGTACAGCTACTATGGAAAACAGCATGGAGTTTCCTCAAAATATTTTTTATAAACTTCCATATTGATAAAGCAGTTCCTCATCTGGGACTATATTGAAGGACACTAAATCACCAACTAAGAAAAGATATCTGCACCCCAACATTCATAGCAGCATTGTTTACAGTAACCAAAGCATGGGAACAACCTGAGTGTCCACTGGTGGATGCATGGGTAAAGAAGTTGTGATAGATAGATAGATGATAGATAGATAGATAGATAGATAGATAGATAGATAGATAGATAGATAGATAGATGGATGATAGATAGATAGATGATAGATAGAACACTAAACATGTTTGTTCTTTTATAATCATTTTACCCAAAGAAGTTGCTGCTCTGCAAATGTGTAAGATCATTTTCTACCCAGTCTGACAGATCAAACTCCTAAGTTCATTCATGTACACTCCTATTTTATTCTTACTTTCACATTTCCTGACCAGTGTACTATTTATGTGAAAATTTGGGTATATATCATTTCAACCTCTATATAGAATTGATTATTTTTCTGTGAAATTTTGAATTGCCTCATGAGCTTTCCAAATCTTTTTTGTATCATAAGGAGAGATGAGAAGATGGGAAGAATGAAAATGGGCACATTACAGGTGTAGCACAGCTTGAAACAGAAGAAGAGTTATCGTGAAAAGGTTATTCGAACATATTTGAAAACTTGTGTGAAAAACAAAGTGTATAAAATGATATAAGCTATCAGAAATAAAAAAAGAAATAGAACTACATTGATTCATTTGTATTTTTTCACAATAAAAACATCAGATCCAAAAGCTTTTACAGGCAAATTATGTTGAATGTAAGATAAGCACTTAGTTTCAGTATTATGCAGATATTTTCAGTAAATATTCAAGTATGGAACCTACCCCATTTCATTTTACCAGTACCCTTGTTTTCAAATCAGATAAGGACAGCATATAAAAGGAAATTTATAGCCATTCTCACTGAAAAGCACCAATGCCAAATCTTAAATGTTAGTAATACAAATCCAGTGATATATAAAAAGATAACATATCACAAAGAGTTTTGTTTTATTCCAGGAATTTGAGTTAGGGTCAGTATTAGAAATCACTACTGTAAAAGATTGAAAATGAAAAGATAAGATTATTTCAATGTCTATAATATGTATATAAATCATACCTTATTTATGTACTGATCTATTCTCCCTGCTGGAGCATTTAGGTGTCTGGTTTTTCTCACTATCCAATTTTTCTTGCCTCTGATTTAAAAACAGTCCTTAAACACTAAAGGAGCAAATTCTTAAGTTTCTTCAGGAACAGCTGTCACAATTGAGGTCCAATGTAACATTAGATGCTGAATTCCGTGTTCTTCCCCCTCCTGAATCATGTTATGAGTCCAGTATAATCTTGAATCTCAAATCTAACTAATATTTTGAGAAACAAAAAACAGAGGCAAATCTATTTTCTGACATCTAAATAAAATATTCCTAATGAAATCCAGTGATACATAAAAATACTAATGTATTTCTACCAAGTTGAGTTTATTCCAGAAATTTTAGTGAAACATTTTAAAGTCAGTCAATGTCATTATCACATTACTAAAATAAAGAAAAAATATTATGATTATCTCAAATGATATAGAAAATTATTTGACATGCTTAATAAAGTAGGCCATTCTAGCCATTGCAATAAAGAAATATAAGATATGCAAGTTGGAATGATAAAATTATCATTATTTCAGATGTCTATTTTTGTGTACTCAAAATCTCAAAAGAATTTTAGACATTATTAAAATCAATAAGTAAATTTAGCAAGGTTGCTGAATTCAAACAGTATACAAAAATAAATATATCTATTGAAAAATATTTCATTACCATGAAATAACAAATTTCCATTTTTAGTGTCATAAAAATATCAAATAATAAGGTGTAAATGTAACAACAAACATGATTTTGCTTTGTAGAAAGCTATATATATTTTAGAAAGAAGTTTTTAAAGATTTAAATACATATAGAGATAAAATTAATTCCTGATTAGTTTTCACCAAGTTGATCTATAAATTTAGTGCAGGTGGATTCTGAAATTGACGTTGGACTGAAAATGATACACAACAAACGAGGCGATCTAAAATGGAAATTTCAAACCTGGAAAATGTATCAGATAACACACCTTATTATAAAATAAATAAGGCACCACAGTACTAACGCAAGGATAGACATATAGACCAAGAGGACAAAATAGCTAAGAAAGAGATTGAAATATGCACAGTCACCTGATTGGTGATAAAGGTATCAGTACAATTGATGGGAAAGCACGATATTTTCAATAAATGGTGCTTGTTCAATGGGACATCTACCGAGAAGAAAAATCTTAGTCCTAACTTCTAACTGTACACAAAATCAAGTCCTGGTGGATTGTAAATCTGAATATGGTGTTAAATAATGGAAGAAAATATTTTACATGGGCAGAGCTTCATTATATGAACTTTCCATTGGCAGGGATTTCATTACATAATACATAATAAAGGACTAACAGATTAAAAAATATCATTGTTAAATAAGCTACAGTAAAATTAGAATTTTCTGTCTGTAAAAAGATACATTATGATATTCTGCTTTCAGTACCACATGTAAAGAGGTTGGAAAGCATCACCTTCATCCTTAAAACTGGGAAGAGCTGGACAAACTATAAATAAATGACTTTTCTTGAACCCAGCTGATAACTAAGGTTGTAAGGCAGAACTTCCACCCTGACCTGGAGAGACAGGCAGAGCCAGATGTGCACAGCTGAGACATGACTTTGTGGGAAGTTAAAATGATAATTTTGACAAATTGCTGGAGGCTGACAGTAGATATGCACGAGAGTAACAAACTCCTGGATCCAGAGTCTAAAGGGAGTCACCGCAATGTGATGAGCGTTACTTCCAGGAAGCGCGCTGGGTGTCAGAGTGAGGGCAGAGAAGAACCCTCCTGTGGCTCAGGTAGGGAGAGGGGAGGAATAAGTGTTGTGTAATATTACCAGAACGCTTTCCCATAAACATGCCTATCCTCCAGAAAGAGAGACCCTATCAGAGTCTTATCCTAGCTGGTGAATGACATTCATCGGTTAGAATTTCTGCCTGATTTTCTGTCTCTCCAAAGGGGTAGAAAAAATTAATACCTCTGGAGAAACACTTGTGAAGGTCACCTCCTGAGACACAGACCCACTAAAAAGCTGAGATTTAATCATAAGATTATAGAATGTTTCCCTTCCCCCAAACTTATCAGCATATCAACACGTCTTCAGTACAGTAACTGAATTATGTTTCACAAAGCTGCACAATGCAGACTCTCTCTGAGGAGAAGTACGTAAGGAAGCCCACAGTGAAGAGGAGAGACAAAATCAAGGGGAAACTACAGAAACTTGAAGGCTCTGGCCATTACAGCACCAAAAAACATTAAACGTAGCCGAACTCATAGCCAGATTAACTCATAGCCAGATTAATACATTATCACACTTATATGGCCTTTTTACCTTAGTTCCTGTCACCAGGTACAGTATGTCTGGCTTTCACAGAACTAATAGTCACAAAGCAGGTCGAAAGTTGAGAGAGAAACCAAGCTTCAGAACCGGACTCAGATACAACATAGATGTTAAAATGTTCAAATAGGCAGTTTAAGTATCTGTGAATAATATGTTAAGGGCTTTAATAGTAAAAGCAGAAAGATGCAATAAGAGATGGGAATAGAAGCAGGGAGATGGAAACTAAGAAAGGATTGAGAGGAAATGCTGGAGTTTTTTTAAGTAACTATAAAAGAAACAAAGACTGCCTTTGTCAGATTTACCAGTAGACTGCACATGGCCAAGGAGCGAATCAGCAAGCTTAAAGACATGTTAGTAAAAATTTATTAAAACTAAAATACCAAGAAAAAAATTAAGATAGGCTATACAAGAACTGTGGGATGATTTTAAAAGGTATGACATATGTATCATTGGAATACCAGGAAAATAAGAAGACACGAATAGAAGAAATATTTGAGGCAATAATCACTGTGTATATTTCAAAATTAATGACAGACATCAAACCACACATCCAGGGAGCTCTGAGAACACCAAGAAGGGTATAAATATAAAAATACACCTATGCTTTTTATTTTCAAATTGCAGAAACTCAAGGAAAAAGAGAAAATCTTGAGAGAAGCTACAGGAAAATGAACATTTTACCTATAGAGAAATATAGATTAGAATTACATTAAGTTTGTTACCATAATCCATGCAAGCACCAGGAGAATGGGGTGAAATATTTAAAGTGTTGAAAGGAAAAATTTGCCAACCTCTAATTCTATATTCGACAAAATTACCCTTTACAAGTGTCAGAAAAACAAATGCTTTCTCAATCAAATACTGAGGTATTATATCATCAGTACATATGCCCTACCAGAAATGTTAAGAGATACTTTTCATAGAGAAGTAAAATTATATATTATATATGCAAAATATATGTATAATGGTATATAAAATCTGACAGAATTTAAAGTAACTATGAATAATGTGTTAAGGGATTTAATGGCATCAACATAAGAAAGAGCATCAGAGATCTAACAAGTGAATGTAAAATACAAATTTTAATTTTGAATGCATCATACAACTGTTTATTCAAAATATTATTTACAAACTACAGGATAATTTTAGCATATGGATAAGTGAAATAAATGATAGCAATGACATAAGGGGGGAATTGGGAATACTCTGTTATAAGCTACCAGCACTACCCATGACATAGTATAATACTATTTAAAGGTGAACTTAAGACTAGTTAAAAGTGTATGTTGGATATTCTAGTAAAATCATTAAGAATTTTTAAAAAGCAGTAATTGATATGCTAAGAGAAGAGATAATGGAACCATACAAAATTCTAATTTAAAACTGGAAAAAGCTGAAAAAGAGGAAAGAACAATGGGGACAATACAATAAATAGAATACATTCACAAACATAATGGAAATTAATTTACTTATCAAATTATGAGCACCTTAAATGTTAATGGTATAAATACTCTGGTTTGAAGACAGAGATTCTCAGAGTAGATAAAAAGCAAGATATACCACTACAGAGATGTGATAAACAAACAAACAAACAAATGCTCCCTGGCTGGGGTGGCTCAGTGGATTGAGCGCTGAACTGTAAACCAAAGGGTTCCAGGTTCAATTCCCAGTCAGGGCACATGCCTGGGTTGCAGGCCAGGTCCCCAATGAGGGGGAGCACAAGAGGTAACCACATATTGATGTTTCTCTCCCTTGTCTCTCCCTCCCTTCCCCTGTCTCTAATAAAAAATAAAGTGATATGTGTATATATATATATATATGCACATATGAGTATACACACACATGTGCATATATATCTCCATCTTGTTAACACTAATCACATGAAAGCTGGAGAAGTTACATGCATTTCAGACAAAGGAGACTTCACCTCAAGGCCAATTACAAGAGATAAATAAAGTACACTGTATAAGATAAAAGGATAATTACCCAAGAATAAATAACAATTGTGAATGTGTGTGCACCTAAGCAGCACGGCATCAAAATTCATGAGACAAAACTGAAAAAACTGAAACAAGAATCAGACAAATTTACCATTATAACTGAAGACTTCAAATACTTTTTCCAGTAATTGACAGCTCACAAAGGCAGAAAATCAGTAAAGCTATAGTTGATCTGGATAGCACCATCAATCAATTTGTTTTAATTGACATTTTTATATTTCTTCCAATGACTGGAGAATACACATTAATGAAAAATGTTAATAGGAGAAATTGGATATCGTAATAGGTTATAGTTAATGTGGTAACTTTCTGTAATACCATATTAATCATACTGAAAAAAAAATGTGCAACTCTTTGTACTGCCTATTTTTTCAGCCAATCTAAAACTTTCCTTAAAAAGTTTATTTAAATAAAAATAAATAATTATGAGAGTAAATAAAGCCACAATGTGGGGAAAGATCTTGCAGTTTGTATATCTGACAAAGCAATAGTATACTGAATGCATATGAAACTCTTACTAATCTATGAAAAAATAAGTATTAATAATGCAATGGAATAACAGACAAATGACTTACAAAGACATTTCACAAAAGAGGGTATACTAATGACCAATTAAACTGTGAAAAATTATTTAACTTAGTCATCAGAGAAATGTAAATTAAAACCACAATGAGATACCACTGCACAGTCACAAGAATCACTAAAATTATGCAGTCTGTATGTATTGGTAATGATTTCAGTTATATGGGGAACTAACCAAATGAACTAACAAGCAACACAGAGACAGACTCATAGATAAAGAACAGAAGGACAGCTCTTGGAGGGGAGGTTAGGGGGTGGAGGGATGGAACAGAAAGGAAAAAGGACTCATGGACATGGACAACAGTGTGGTGATTGCTGGGGGAGGGGGTGAAGGAGGGG